>JBBPBX010021259.1:0-32201 GCA_038048925.1 Garcialebias charrua
CCATTGTTCTTGGCTCGGGGTGTCAGTCTTTCCCCAGTTCCTCGTAATAGCTTTCTTACAGGCTATTAACATTATCTTGATCAGATACTTGTCCTTTCCCCTTATATTGGTACCTCGAAAATTGCACAGATATAGTACCCCACTACTCAAGGGAATATCATATCCCAAAATCTTATTTATCGTTTCATGTACATTTTCCCAAAATTGAACAATTTTAGAACAGTTCCAAAATATGTGTGCATGATCGGCATTCAAAGATCCACAATTTCTCCAGCACCCCCGATGGGTGTCACTATATGCATTTTTGACTTTAGGTGTAATGAAAAATCTTATTAGATTTTTCCATGTGAATTCCCTCCATATCCGTGAATTGGTAGATGTCTGATGCATTTTCCACATGTCTAGCCAATCTTCATCTGAAATTATCACATTAAGTTCTGATTCCCATTTCTCTTTAATATACTTAGTTGAATGCTTATTCATCCTCAGTTTTTGATATAAAGTAGAGATGATTTTAATTTTTGTTCCACTTAATGAATTTATCACAATTTGCATCAAGCCATTCACTTCAACAGAGGGATCCCATCTGATTTCTGTTCTATAATAATCTCTTAACTGTAGATACCTGTAAAATTCGTGGTTATCTAAATTATACTTCTCCTTCAGTTTTTGAAAACTCTCAAGTTCCCCATCTTTCTGAAGAGTGTACCATCCTGTGACTCCCTTGTTGATCCATTGTTTAAACCCTTTATCGTAAATTGCTGGTTTGAAATCGCTATCATACGCTACCCACCTGAGCATCTTCATTTCGTTGTTAATCTTGTATTTTTTCAGTGTTTTGAACCATATATCCAATGTAAAGATTGTAATCGGATCCATATATTTCTTGATTTTCTCATATCTATCTTTGTCAGGGTATATGCAGGAATAATGAAGTTAATTTCAATACCTTTTCAAGACTTTTTAAAGACCTTCCAAAATAAATTCAAGACCTTATCGTCACTTTGTTTTATTAAGCAACAAATCTTTGATTTACAAAACTGCTGTTGTTTTCAATTAAATCCGTGAATCTCAAACCTACAACAGAACTGAGATACAGTGGAAAGAAAAAAGTTCAAAAGAAGAAACTGAACCACGACTAGGTTTAAGAAAATATAGCTTAGGTTACAACAAGACTCGTAGCTATTTTAAAGTAACTTGGTTGAACAATGGCGAATAAGAAATAAACACTGTTATTCTCGGCGACAGGCCTCAGCCATTCTTGAAAATCAGGTATTTCCAACCAGGAGTCCGAAAACTTGCATTTACCCATTGTTCTCACGGTCTCGCGGCAATTTACTCAAACACACAAACTCAACTTGGAGATAAAGCAGCCGCGCATGCGCACAAGATAGGCCTAGCCGTAAAGGCTGTTGTAACCTGACACTCTAAATTTGTGCGAAGCAGTTTCAGAATCCTCCGCGGTGAGGAAAACAAATATTAGTCATACATACTTTTTGCTGTCAAATTATTTAAAGATAGAATAACAGCAAAAAATAATACCTCATCAAATCGCTTTCAAGACTTTTTAATACTTTTCAAGACCCTTAATTTTCCCAAAATTGATTTATCAACTTTTAATAACTTTCAAGACCCTGCATATACTCTGTTTGTCCCCGATAACGCTTTGAATTGGATATCCTCCAAATTCCTTCTCTATTTCTTTCCACTTGGCCATATAATCCGGTGTGCACCAGCATATAATATGTCTGAGTTGGGCTGCACAAAAGTACTCTCTTAAATTTGGTAAACCCATACCTCCTTTGTCCTTTGGCAGCTGAAGAGTTTCATATTTAACTCTAGGTTTTTTTCCGCCCCAAATGAATCTAGATATCATCTTGTCCCATGTCACAAATTGATTTTGAGGAATCTCTATTGGTAGTGCCTGGAACAAGTATAAAAGTTTTGCTTGCACATTCATTTTAATAGCTTCAATTCTTGAATTCAAATCTAGGGGTAAAGTAGTCCATCTATATATATCTTTTTGTATCTCCTGGCTTATTTTATCATAATTTGCTTTATACAATGAAGATAACTCTTTAGTAATGTTAACCCCTAGATATTTAATCTCTTTCATATTCCATTTAATGGGCAATGATTCCTGTATTTCTTTTGTCGGACTATAATTAAAGACCGTGTAAAGTGAAATTAGATTTGTGTTTTTAGTTTATCACATGGCATAAATATGTGTTATTAATCACCCATATAAATCTGACTGATTAAAAACATTGTTTTCCTTATAAAATTAAGTGTCAAAAATCATGAAAATACATTATTTTCCCTTAGTCTAGAACTGTGGGGGCGTGTCAGCACATGGGCGTGGTTTCAGCGCAGCACTGCAGCTCAGAGAGCAAGTAGGAGGACTCTCTCGCTCAGAGCTGAACTGTGTGGAGGAGGAAGACAGGTTCATCAGTAAACCTGCTCTGTTTGCTCCTTTTTCCAAGAGTTACGCTGTTTTTAGTGCACAAACAACTCTGGTTTTATTTTTAAAGTTGAGGACGCAACTATAATTCATAACTCCGCTGTTATGTGTTTAGAAGATGAGCGGACTCGCGCGGCTGCACCGGTCCGACCCGACACATCGCATGCGGGGGCTGTGTTGGTGATTAAGATAAAGAGGGCTGTGTTGGTGATTAAGATAAAGAGTAATCACGTTGATAACTAAGTATGCAATGGACCTGTCGCATTTTCTTAGCAAAAAAGGAGCTTGTGAACTTGTAGGGCACAGGCTTAGCAATAAAAAAAAAGAAAGAAAGAAAAGAAACAGGAAAGGCGGCGGCGGTGTCCGGAGGCTGAGGAGGGAGACGGTCAGTAGCAGGTGCCCTGACCATTAAAACATCCTGGGAAGATGCAGGAACGAGGCATAACAGGCTAACAATGAACAAAATATCTATGCTATTGCTATCTGATGCTATCTGCGAGTCGCGAGTGAACGGCTCCACCCATGCGAAGAACAATTTATATGACTGGAGCAGCAGGGGGTGGGGGCTATACTAATGAGGACCGCGTGACGAAACGCGGTCCCGTTTAAAACACGCCTAAAAAATCCTGAAACACACATGTCTTTATACACAGTTTCATGTATAACTTCAAAATTAATTGAGCTACAATTTTGAGACTTTTTACTCATTTACAACATTACAATTATCACATTTATAATGTTTATTTAAGAAAATGTTGAAATTCACTTTACACGGTCTTTAAATGTTAGAATTTGTGTTTTGGTTATATTTATTTTATATCCCGAAAGGTTACCGTACTTTCCAAAGAGATTCATCAGCTCTGGTATCGATTCATTTGGTTGTTCGAGGAAAGTTATTATATCGTCTGCAAAAAGCCCTATCTTGTGTTCTTCTCCCTTTATTGTAACTCCCTTAATTTTTTCTTCTTGCCGTATCGCTTGTGCCAGAGGCTCTATAAAAAGGGCAAACAATGTAGGTGATAGACTGCATCCCTGCCTGGTTGATCTTTGTATGTTGAATTTGTCGGTTAGACTTCCATTTATTTTAATCCTCGCTGTGGGGTATTGATATAATGTCTTTATACACTGTATTGATTTACTACTGAATCCAAATCGTTCTAGCGTTTTATATAGAAATTCCCAATTTACTAAATCAAATGCTTTTTCTGCGTCAACACTTACTAATACGGTACTTTGCTTTTTCTGCTGTGCTTGATCAACTATGTGTAGTACTCTTCTGATATTATCATGTGTTTGACGTCCTCTCATGAATCCTGTTTGGTCTTCCTCTATCAGATCTGTTATAAAGTTATTTAATCTATTAGCAATTATGGATGTGTATATTTTGTAGTCTACATTTAATACTGAGATTGGTCTATAATTTCCAGTGTTCTTTATCTTTCCCTGGTTTTGGTATGACCGATATAATTGCGTCTCTCCAAGACGGAGGAATTTTATTGTTATTCAGTGTCCAATAGCCTATATGCCACGGGTAGTGGTGACGTACTTCCGTTAAAATATGACCGATACGCTTCACTTCCGGCTCTCATCTACTGCTGGTGTTGTTAGCGGTAGCTTCTAGAACTAGACCATGTAAAAGACACAAAAGGTAAATTATCTGCGAGCTACTGGTACAACAAGAGAGATTTGTTGTGTGCCGTTGTGTCCAGTGAATAGCAGGTACAATAGAGCGCTTAGTTTTTTATATTTTAATGCCACAGTTCGTGGCTAACCGAGTTAGCCTTAAAGCTAACACTCGGTTGTAGCCGGCGTTTTAAACCTCAGAATATTCAAGAGCCAGCATCAAACAGTGGTTAAAAAGGAGCTGTACCTGCATTGTTCCAGTGGAATAGATCCCTTCCATGACCGGGGCTTTGGGAGAAGCAGTAGAGAGGACAGCGAGGAGGAGGAGAACACAACAACAGCTGCTGCAGCTCAGTAAGAAACACCGCAGTGAAGAAACACGATTATCACTCGACTCCACACCCTGCACTTGTAGATTTAATGTTGGAGTCATGATGAGTGATTTAATAAAAGTTTGTAACTACATACTTTTAAAATAATATTCAGATTTTAACATATGTTTTCTAATCTGTAAATATGTTTGTAAACTCTTAGTAACTTCAGAGCTGTTACACCTCTGAAATATTCTCTGCTGTTTCCTTTAATATGAAACCAGAACTGTTTCACTCCAATTAAACATTTAATTTCCTGAGATGTAATTAATTTATTTTAAAGCATAACTCTCATAAAGAGTTCTCTGTTTGGTTTTTTACTTGTAGGTAAATATGAACACTTGTTTTTTTTTCCAGGTTTGCATCATCTGACCTCCTGATGTGTTTCTGGCCCATGACTGCTCTGCCATTCATGGTCGGTGTTCACCAAGAACTGAGAGGAACTCCCCATCAAGTTCAACTTGTGTTTATTTGTCTTATACAGGTTAACACAGAGTTAACAGTACAATGAAGTGCTCAGGATGAGAAGAGCAGATTTGACTTGCTAAAAATCAAAGAACAAACTACTGTATGTATACTAAAAGCATGCACAGTGAAAAAGTAATTATAATATTCACAAAGTCCTGAAGAGAGACGGATATAACAATGCAGCAGGATGAATTTGAATTAACTACTGCAAGTATTTCAAGCTAGTAATATAAGCTAACATGCACATAAAGTTTTAAATATATATATATAAATATATACACATACAGTATATATAATATATTATTATATATATGTGTATATATTTATATATACAGTATATATATATATATATTTAAAACTTTATGTGCATATATATGTATGCACATAATCAACATTACACAGGTTGTGTGACAGGTTATTGCACAAGTACTGTAGTGACATTGAGATTTAATTATTAGTTATTACCAGTTGTTCAGTGTTATTTATTGATTATTTAACCACACCACCCCGTCAACTCATACCCTGCAGCCCGTTGAGTTCTTCCTGTTCTTAAATGACCTTGACCTTGGATCAAAGCAACGGGACCTTGCTGACCCGTACGGTGTCCATCAGTCCACGGTCAGACGGATTTTCACAGCAACTTTTTATTGACAGTACTCGGCTCTACCTGAAGAGCAGATACATAAAAATCTACCTGCAGACTTCAAGGACTACCATGACACTACAGTCACACTACTTACTACTTGTAAGAAAATAAAATGTTCAAAACATTCTGACTTTTGTCTTCATTGATGTATTATCACCCAAAAAAAATGTGTACTGTATTTTGGTTTAAGACAGGCTTAGAGTCGTTTTAGCCATTTTATTAAAAAGAAATTTGATGATAATGTTACATTACTGTACAAAACGTATGAGTCAAGCTAAATGAGGCACAATATTTAAACACTGTTTAAATTATATTATTATTATTACATCTTCTGACTAACTCCCAGCTTCCTCGACTGCTTTTGGAGATTTAAAAACATGTAATCAGTCAGATTACAGTGCCTCAGTGGAACAACTTGTTTGTTGTTGTTTGGATCCAATCTCAGCTCCTCACTGCTTCCCTCATGTTTGAGCTGTAGCGGTGGTGTCTTCCCACGTCTCACAAACATCTAGGATGGACCAGGGGTTCCCTCATCATCACCAACACCTGCCGTGTCCTGTGCAGTGAAAGAAAACATCTCTTATTAAGGCCTGCTACAAACAGTGATTTAACAGGTTTGACTTCAGCTCAACTTTTGTAAACAAACTTGAATTAAAATAACTTTTGTTTCTAAATCTGCTCTAAATCTCCTGCCTCCTTGTTTGAAACTGAACTGTCAGGTGGCTTTGACTCAAACAGTGGGGCTTCTGGCTCTTCCTCATGGACTGTAAACACTCAGCCCTAACTGTGACTTCTCCTGCCTCCTTGTTGAAACTAACATTTGTGTTAATAAGAAACATTGTACAGACAAAACACGTTTACTCAACAGATTAGCGAGGCTAACTATGTTAGCTGTGTTAAGGCTGAGTTATACTTGAGCCGACGGCCCGTCGGATGTCTTTTACCCCCCGTTGAGTGAGAAAACATTGCGCAACTTTTGGCCGCACTCCCGCTGCTATCCCCCGTTCGACAGCTGTCGTGAACATGGCCCCCAAGCAGAACTCGACGATGCCGACGATGCGGCTCGCAGCGTGTGATTGGTTCAAAGTTTGTGGGCGTTTTTTGTTTTTGCTTTGACAGACATTTGAAGAGAAACTTGTCTGTACCGTGCGCCTCAGCACACTACCCAACACACACACACACACACACACCCACACGCACACACACACACACACACAGACACACACACACACACCAATACATATATATATATATAAATATATATATATATTTACGCGCGCGCACTCAAAAGCATGCCGCGCCTCTATGCACCCTTTAAAAGAAAGCAAATTCCGCTGTGAAACAACAAGCCGTGTTGGTCTAGTGGTGAAGACGTTGCGCTCCCACTCAAAGGACGTGAGTTCGAATCTCACATGGTTGAGTTTTTTTTTTTTTTTAAATACGGTTATACGGGTACAGCGTGCAAAACTGTAACTAAAGCCTATTTTGTGTGAGAAATAATTTAATATCTTATATTTTTTTATATATGTGATTGCTATTTGAATTGATTGTTAATTTTGTTTGAAGAAGGGGCAGAAATAATGAGATTTTTTTCTTCTGCCTCCTTTCATTTTTTTCATGAAATCCAGGAATGCAGTGGGAGGGAAGAGGGAGGGATTTATTATAATTTATTATAATTTATCCCCCCAAGTCTTGCCAAGTATAAACACTCATGCGGTCGGTGACTGGGTTCACTCAGCGGGAGGTAAAAGGCATGTCGGCGGGAGGTAAAAGACATGAGATGCTAGTATAAACCCAGCTTTAGCCTACATGAGGCAGTTTGGTGAACTGAAAACAAATACCGACTTACCTTCATATTTATTTATGTAGTTGGACACAAAGCTTAAATCCTTTATCCCTCTTAGATGTGGGCGCTTTAGAGAAGGTCTGAATTATTCTGTAGACATTATTAACAGTGACTGTCGGCAAGTCCTGCAGAGATCTCGTGAAGAACGCCATCGCTAACACCGTGTTGACTGCAAACCGGAAGTGCGCCGACTGTGTCATGAATGCGGAAGTGCTGGAACGGAAGTCCGTGGCATATAGGCTATTGAATGAGGCTGTAAGTGTTGGTGTCAGTTCCTCTCTAAACATCTTATACCACTCTGCCGGGTATCCATCGCTGCCAGGTGACTTGTTATTTCTTAATGTATTTATTGCCTCTTTCACTTCCTCTGTTGTGATTGCTGCTGTCAGTGTCTCATTTTGTAATTTGCCAATTGTTGGAAGATCTAATGCATTTAAAAATGTTCTCATTTCCTCTTCATGTGGGAATTCAGGCTGTGTATATAGTTTTTCATAAAACACTCGGAAAATCTCCTCTATTTCTTCTGGATTATCCGTTAGTTCTCCTGTATATGGGTTTTTAATTTTATATATCGAATTGAGTGTTTGCTGCTTACGTATCCGTTTAGCTAACAGTTTAGCTGCCCTTGAACCTGCTTCATAATAATTTTGTTTCAGAAATGTACTTCTTTTTTCAATCTCTCTTGTTAGTATATCGTTTATTTTGTCTTTTACCACCTTGGTTTCTTGATATATTGTTGGGTCTTTTGTTTGCTGGTATTCCTGTTCTAGTTCCCTAAGTCTTTCCGTATTTGCCCTGTATGTTTGTAATTTAAGTTTTTTATCCAGCGCAGTTGCAGCTATTAGCTTTCCCCTGATGACTGCCTTCAAGGCATCCCATATTATTGTCGGGTCTACCGTTCCGTTGTTGTTTTCCTCATTATATTGCTTTATTTCTGCTTTTATCTTCTCTTTCTGCTGTTCACTGTTTAATATTCCCACGTTCAGTCTCCACACCGTATTTCGCTTCCTGTTACCCAAACGGATCTCTAAATAAATTGGGTTGTGATCAGAAACATCTGCCGCCCCTATCCTGCATTCCTTCACTCTGTGTTTGTCATCTACCTTTGTTAAAAAATAGTCTATTCTAGAATGTACTCCATGAGCAGCTGAGTAATGCGTAAAATCCTTTCTTAATGGATGGAAGCTTCTCCATACATCTGTCATTCCCATTTCTTCCAATGAAACTTTTATGAATTTTGACAGCTGCATTTTGCTTTTTTTGTGGCTCGTTGTGTCCATACTATGGTTCAAAACCACGTTCAGGTCACCGGCGCAGATTAAAATTCCTACTGTTTCAACTGCTATTAGATCAAATAGGTTTTTAAAAAAGTTTTTATTGCTCTCAGGGGGTGCGTATACATTTACCAAAGTTATTAGTTCATTTTCTATTCTGCCTTTTAATATGATATATCTTCCTTCTTTATCTTTTAATTCTTTTTCATATTCAAATTGTATTGTGTTTGAGATTAATATAGCAACTCCTCTTCTACATCCCTCCTTATATGAGCTGTAATATAAATTCCTGTAGCCATACTTTTTTAATGTTTCATGTGTTGTTTTGGATAAATGAGTCTCTTGTAGGAATATAATTTGTGCTTTTTCTTTTTTTAATTTTGTCATCACCCTTTCTTTTTTACTCGGATTATTCAGACCATTCACATTCAGTGACATTATCTTGATTTCAGTCATAACTACACTTTACCAGTCCCTTCAGATATGCACCCAAGCAATTCAAAACAAAACAAAGCCAGCATGAACTTTTGCTGACCAAACACACAATGAACTTTCAAACATGGGGGATCCCTCTTCCCCAGGTCCCTGTTGGTGGGCGGAGAGGAAAACCTCACCTCTACTGAGGGCCTCTCCCTAGATCTAGTACTACTCCCATCCTGTGGGGTACCACTCCATCTAGACATGTCCAACTTTAACATCCCACTCTCACTCAGTCGGTTCTAATTAACTTTTGTAAAATAAAATAAAAAAGAAGCTTGAATAACTCCCAGCCTTCCCTCTGCAGGTCTCTTCTTCTGTCAGTTTTTTTCTTCTCCACAGCATGGTTATGGTAGAATACTTTGTTCAATGATGTGATCCATTTTTTGTGTCCATACCTCTTTTTTCCCGCAGTGTCCACTTCTCCTAGGAGCACATCATTTTAAGATTTCCATTGGAAATTTCGTAGTTTTTCTTTTGCTCGGTGTGCCGCTCCTCGTTCTTTCCCCTTCACACGCTGCCACCCTGCTGCTCCTCGCTCCTCATCTGCTCCTCGCTGTTTCTCCTCCGCCGCCGCCGCTGCGTCCCCCCCCGGCTCAGCAACAGTGTAGCCTCTTTCTTTCATGTCTTGCGCTGCTAACCTGGCGCTGTCATACGTCTTCGTTCCGTTCTCCCAATGAATCCTTATTTTATCAAATGGTGTTTGGAAACGTATTCCTTTCTCCTTCAATATTTTTTTAATGTCAATATATGCCTTTCGTTTTTGTACGATCTCGGTCGGGTAGTCATGATCAAAGTAGATTCGTTTTCCCGACACTTGGACCTTTTTCTGCCACGCTTTCTTCAGGATCATTTCTTTTGTCTCAAATTGTAAGAAATTAACCACGACTGACCTCGGTGCTGCTTTTGGGCTTGATATCGGGTTGCGGCCGGCTCTGTGGGCTCGTTGAATCTGGAGATTGGTCCCCTCTGGAAGTTCGAGCTCCGTCTTGAAAAGTTGCTCCAGGAATGTGGCTGTGGAGCTCCCCTCCACCTCCTCCGGCAAGCAGAAAATTCGGATGTTATTTCTCCTTGATCTCCCTTCAAGATCGGTAAGTTTTTGTTGCATTCGCTGCGTTTGTTCCACCACCGTCGTTAGCATCTCGTTAGCATCCGTTTTCCATTCCTCCACCTCCGATATGCGCGTCTGTGCCTCTGTTATACTCCCTCTTTGTGCCTGTAGCTCCCGGTCACTCTCGGACAGCTTGCGCTCCATCTCTTGTCGAAAATTCTTTATTTCTTCTCTCATTTCTTTCTTCATCTCGTCCTTGAACACGGCTAGCTCCTTGCACAGCTCCTGCTGGAGCCCTTTAATGTCACTCCTGATAGCCGTGAGCCCATCTTGCAGCGTTCCCGTGTCCTCGTGTTCTTTCATTCTCCCTGTTGGGTCTTTTTCGTGTTCTTTGGCTTCGTGTTTTTTAGCTTTGTGCTCGTTGGCTTCGTGCTCGTTAGCTTCGTGCTCGTTAGCCTCGTGCTCGCTAGCTTCTTGCTCGCTAGCTTCGTGTTCGGAGATTTCTTCTGTTACCAGCCTCTTTTCAGCTCCTTTTTGCTTATTATAGTTTTTCTTGCTTCTTTTCTTGTTTAACCCACTCATGCCTTAGTTTCATCTATCATGTTCTGGTTTAGTTGTGGGTATTTTTAACCCGACTGTAGCGAGCTCTCTTACTACACTCCTACTTCCTCCGCCATCTTCCTCCCAGCTCTAAAAATATATATTTAACATATTTCTTCACTCTGTCACTATCTCCTGACAGACTGATATTAAACAAGTAATCTCTGAAAAAAACTATAGTCCCCTTGCTTCTCTAAAAGCATTTATAAAAACACAGTGACCCGCCGTTATCCAGCCAATAAAAACATAGTTTTTAACCAGCCAATAAAAACAGAGCTTCTCACTTCTCACGCCCCTAACCCACGCCTGTCCCAGCCCCAGCGGCCGCGCACGTTCTCGTTCAAAGGATTGCAAAGCAATGCAGGACTGTTTTGTATGTGACACAAATAGGGTTGCAACAACGAATCGATAAAATCGATAAAAATCGATTTATAAAAGCGTTGGCAACGAATTTCATCATAGATTAGTTGTGTTGCGCGATTATGCTTCTTTCACGGCACCGCGGAGCTGTTTTGTTCACCGTAGAGCGTTGTCAAAGCTGGCTGACTGAATAAAGTTTTGGGGGAAAAAAACTGCAGCGCGCTGCGTGTGCAGAGCCTCTGCGTGTGTGGCTCGAACAGAGCGAGGAGGGAGGAGGAAGTAGAACAGAGACGATGTTTTCAAAGTCTATTTTACAAATGACCGACGCGACGCAGAGAAAACTAAGTCCTCCAACGTGTGGGAGCTGGACGCTTCATAAAGATAAAAAACTCCAACATGCTGCTTTGAAAAGTGACGACGCGACACGAGATAACCACGCGGATGAAACATAAACATGACGGACTTCACCACGGTGTGAATGAAGGAAGAGCAGCAGGTGAGTCTCTACATTAAACCATATTTGTTCTGTTTCAAAGTGAGAAAACGTAATGTCAGTCTCGGGTAGCTGCAGCTGCTTGTTTCTTAGCTGTGACAGAGAACGTGTGTGTTTTTATTTTTAATGTAACAATACAACAGTGTTTAAATGTGATTTATAAATAAATCTAACACAAAGATGGTGATAATTTAATGATTTAGCTTCAACTTTTAATTTGCTGGTTACTGCCATGATGCCCACTTTTAACCCAGGTTACAATGATCCACACTTGTAATGGTAAATGGACTGTACTTATATAGCACCTTTCTATCTAACTGATACTCAAAGTGCTTTACACTGTTTATAGTAGTGTAAAGCACTACATGTCCTCATTTACCCATTCATACAGCTCTCTACTAGATTACAAAGAACAAATCATTCTAAAGAGACAAATCAGAGCTTTAGCTCACATTCATACACCAATGGGGCACAAACATGGGGTTCAGTGTCTTGCCCATGGACACTTAGGCATGTGACTGCTGGTGGATTCCAACCCCAACTCTTGCATTGGAGGACGACTGCTCTAACAACTCAGCCACAGCTGCCCCATCCAGGTTAAAACAATCCACACCTTTAATCCAGGTTACACTTGTCCCTCAAAAACACATTTTACAAAGTAGCTACATTTTGTGCAGGTATAAATCATACATTTGTATATATGTTTGTGTACATTTATTTTTTATTGAAGCTGACTAACTTTATTTTTTAATTATTCAATATTTTACTAACAGAATAGTCAAGTAGCAACCTGTTTTTTGTGCGATTTGATATGTCAGTCAAATTTTGGAATAAAGAGGTGATAATTAAAACTTGTTTCTTTTCTTCTTCTTTTTTTGCTGATTCATCGATGAATCGAAAAAATAATCGACCGATTAATCGATTATTGAAATAATCGTTAGTTGCAGCCCTAGACACAAATGTATTAAATTCCCCTTCTTCATCCCTGATCTGGACTTTTCTTTTGTTTTTTTGCCAAAAGTCAAGTGATCGCTTCCTCCTCCACTGACTCCATGACTGACATGATGAGGACATGAATGAATTTGTCACGAGCGAATTAAACTCAGGTTCAACGTGGCTGCGTGAAGCTCTGCAGATTTCATGGTGTTCTGATGTGCTGGACCAGCGCTCAATGTTTTTATTTTATTTTTTAGAACGTTTTATTAACATATAAAAACTATGGAGGCTGAGCTGCAGTTCAGCCAGAGCAAGGGGGAGCAGAGCCATATATGGCTCTGAGGGGGAGGGACCAGAAACGTGTCTCTGTTCAAAATTTTTCTAAGTTCCAGCATTTACAAGAAACTGCAGACTGCACCTTTAAGATTAAGGTCCTTCATTTATTACAGTGTAACCAAACCACGTATGGCTGTAATAAATTGTAAAAAGTAAAACATGTTGCTTTTTCAGATGAAGGCGTCTGTGAAGCTTGAATCAGAAAAGACCAGACTTGATCAGTTTTAGGCAGACATCACCACAGAAAGAGAAGCTCACATGTCGTCTCTAACGTTCATGCAAAAGTAATGAATCTTATCAACTTTGACAGCTAAACAAGCAAATTCAGTGTGTCAGGAATGGGATGAGTCTGTATGTAGAATGAATTGGATTCACCTGTCAACAGCAGCCTGCAGAGTACTGATCCTGATCTGCATCATCTGAAGAACACCTGAAACAAAACATGTCTCTTTGAGAAAAATAACAGTTCAAAAGTGTCTTTATTAACAGAGGTTTGGCTCCACCTGGTGGTCAAACACAAGACGTGTAATGGGAGAACCAGATAGAAAAGACTGAAGTGACAATGCAGGGCAACCACCCTTTAAGTTTGGTAAACAAAAAGACAAAGAAACACACAGGATGACCATTATCACGTCTTCTGGTGCAAAAGTGATAAAGCTTTGACCTTCAAAGACTCCCTCATACCGGTAGTCGGGCAGGTCCGTGTGTATGGGGTCAGACTAATGCCCCTTTTCCACTTGGTGGCTCGGGTCGGATGTGACGTCATATTTGCGTGCCAAACGCGCGTTGGACAGCATTTCCACCTCACAGATGCGCGGCGCCGCGCCAAGATTCCGGACTCATCTCATAGCAGGTCCGAGGCCGGCTGGCCCCGAACCGTGGGGAGGAGGCTGGACTGAGTTTGAGGAAGTGGCTGCCGCGAGGGAGCAAACACGGAAGGACTTTACAAGATTAACATGGTAAAAACAATTATTTGTATTTAAAATTATAGCAAAGATGTGTCTTAAGCTGAACTATTCCTTACGTAGTGGTCAAAACGGCAGGATTTTAAAAAGTAGTTTCGCCACGTGCACGCGCGCGCCCGCGCGCGCACGTGAGCCGTCTTTATTTCTATAATGTAGCTAAATAAACGCTTTAAAAAATATATTTCATAGCTGACGTTATATCAAGAGGGTGCTTGAGCTTAACAGTTCCTTAATAATTTCACGTTGTGGTCAAATCAGCTGGATTTAACAAAGTAGGTCGACACGTGCACATCACATGCACGCGCGGGTGGGGTCGATCGGCGTTCTTTCTTTTAAATGTAGCTAAATAAAAGCTTAAAAAATATATTTCATAGCTGGCTTTATACCACGAGGGTTCCTCAGGTTAACAAGTCCTTAATAATGTCACGTTGTGGTCAAATCTGCTGGATTTAAATTGATTTGTTTTGACTAATTCCAAACCTGTTACATGTGCTACGAAAATAAATTATTAAAAAATCGAATTTTAATTCAAATAACTCCAACAGCTTACAGTATGCACATAAACATGTAGTGATTACACTCTGTTGGTTTTCATAATAAACTTTTTTTTCTTAAGTGGTCTCATTGAACAATAATTTCCTAAACATATTTTACAATGTTAAGTGTGTACAGTATAGTGTTTGTTTAAAAACATACTGGAAGTTAAGAATATTTTCCATTTGCATTTGCTCTTTAAAGAATCATAAGAAAAAAGATTATTAGATTTGAACAGCCATCCATCCATCCATCCATCCATCCTTCCTGATGTCGTGTCATGGGTAGTGCAGCAGCTTTTCCAAGGATGCACAGACGTCAAATACGTCAACATCAACCCATCCATCCATCCATCCATCCTTCCTGATGTCGGGTCGTGGTGCAGCAGCTTTTCCAAGGATGCACAGACATCAACCCCGATGAAGCTGTTCTTGGATGCCTAAACGAGTTTCCTGATCAACAAACATTTAATTATTAATACTTTGTTTTTACGTTTAAAGAAACACGCTTTTAATGTTTAAGGGACAGTTTAAACAAAATTATCCATTTGCATTTGACTTTGAATTATCCCTGACAAAATATTACCGTTTAAATTTAATGAAATACTAACCTTTAATATTACAGGGCCAATTGAAACCTAATTAATTCCTAATCTGTACCTTACTGTAAAAATAGTTTAATTGATTAAAGGCAGTGCGATCGATGTGTTAAGCAATGTTAACAGGATCCTTGTGCATATATGAGAATAATCTTTATTATAAAGAAACAAAATGGAAAACACAGGGGTTTAAAACGAGCTGAAAAGGCAATAAAGTAAGATTAGAGCATTAAATAGCTCAAGGGACATTACCGCCAACAGGTGGTGAGACAAGGTCTGCAGGGTGTTCTTCTTCTAACGTTTAGTGGTGGCTAGTAAATAGCTTGAGGTAACACTACCGCCAGGACGAGTGCGATTCTACACCCCGCCCACAGAAGGGCCGCAGTAGTGAATGGAGACACACCTACATGCGAGCCGAGCCGAACTGAACCAGACCGGACCAGACTGAGCCGCTCTGGGCCGAGCAAGTGGAAAAGGGGCATAAGCGAATGCCCGCAGGGCATGTCCATGCAAAGATCTATTTTTACGACTGCGTATGTGTACTTGGTGTCGCACACTGCTCGGTGACGGACTGTTTGATTCCCCTTCTTCATTCCCAAACTGGTTTAATGGTCTTTTCTTTTGGTTTTCAAGAGGCAAGTGATTTCTTTCTGTTTCATGATGCTGTGTTCATTCATGTTCATCTGCTCATACAGACTCATGTTCATGCTGCTGTTTGGAGTAATGTTTTTCTATCATATTGGTGCTTAGTGTATTATTTTAGTTGATGTTTTTCTTCCTCATCTATGGTCATGAGCTTTGGGTTATGACCGAAAGAACGAGATCTCGGATACAAGCGGCTGAAATGAGTTTTCTCCGCAGGGTGTCTGGACTCTCCCTTAGAGATAGGGTGAGAAGCTCAGTCATCCGGGAGGGACTCGGAGTAGAGCCGCTGCTTCTCCACATCGAGAGGAGCCAGTTGAGGTGGCTCGGGCATCTGGTTAGGATGCCTCCTGGACGCCTCCCTGGTGAGGTGTTCCGGGCATGTCCCACCGGGAGGAGACCCAGAGGAAGACCCAGGACACGCTGGAGGGACTATGTTTCTCGGCTGGCCTGGGAACGCCTTGGGATTCCCCCAGAGGAGCTGCTCCAAGTGGCTGGGGAGAGGGAAGTCTGGGCCTCCCTACTTAGCTAGATTCATACTCGACGCGTCGCGCAGCGCGCAAAGGTGCGCGCTCCAAAAGTGACGCAATTTCACAGTCCCCGCCCCTACGCGTTGGCCCCGCGCGTGGGATTAGCGCGTGTCGTGCACCTCTGAATTTTTGAAACTCCGCAAGCCTATGCGCGCGCTGTGGGTGCTACGATTTGATTGACAGGTCCTCACCTGACAGCCTTCACCCTCTTCACGCCGGAGCCTGCAGCTGTTTGCGCCACTGTGGTCGTGGAGACGGAGTCGCGACGCATGGAGGAATGTTTTGTAACACAAAATGTATTAAATTCTCCTTCGTTCCTGATCTGGAGTCTGAGTTTTCTTTTGTTTTTTCGCCAAAAGTCACGTGATCGCTTTCTCCTCCGCTGACTCTGTGCATTAAAGCCGCAAATAAAGACAACAGTTCAGCACGCGAGCGGAAAGCTATTTGTTTTTGTTGTGGGATTTCAAACAGTTCTTCTTCTACGGTAGATTTCTTCTTCTACACCTTTCTTGCAACATATGCACAGGTTTTAGAGGGTACTGTCTCCTGGGCCGCGCTGAGACCAGCCGCAGCTTCACGAGCTCCCGGTTCATCCCTAGTTTCTAGTAATTTTAATAGTGTTTTTGTACCTGACTCTGCACGTTTTTTGTGGGTGAATTACAGCCGAACTGAACTGTTAAGAATCGGAGCGGATTTACCACAGGGCACAGCTGAAATCAGCAACAAACTCAAATCAGAGCTCGGAAGATTGGAGCTGTTAAGAACATCTTTCTGGAAGCAGATGCGCCCCAGGGGAAAGAAAAGGAAGCGATGCTCCCGAGGAAAGAAGAGGGGCTGCCGAGCAGGAATTATGACGAGACTCCGGGCAGACGCTAAAACCGGGAGACCCCCGATGCCGGCTCTTTTTCTGTCTAACGTCCGCTCGCTGGACAACAAAATGGATCTACTTCGTTTGAGAGTGACCACGTCGGAGGAGATGAGAAGGTGCTCTGTGCTCTGCCTCACGGAAACGTGGATCTCTGAGGATACACCGGACTCTGTTTATGAGCTGGATAATAGACTCTTTTTCAGAACAGACCGGTGCTCCGAGACTACGGGGAAAACACGAGGCGGTGGTGTTTGTATTTACGTGAACAAAGATTGGTGCACAAACTGTTCTGTGATCAAAAGGCTTTGTTCAGCTGCCGTGGAGTTGATCACAGTAAGGTGCCGGCCGCATTATCTTCCCCGCGACCATGCTGTGATTTTAATCTCAGTTATTTACATAGCACCCGATGCTAATGCTAATGACGCCCAGGGAGAAATTCATGACTTACTCACCTCGCTGCAGTGTAAATATCCTGAGGGGCTATTCATTGTTTGTGGTGACGTGAATCACGTGGACCTTCAAGTCTCCCTCCCAGCCTTCAGTCAGCACGTTTTCACAGCAACAAGAGGAAATAAAACGCTTGACCAAGTCTACACTAATGTAAAGGGGGCGTACACGGCGAAGACACGCCCACCGCTCGGAGCTTCCGATCACGGCTCTTTGATCCTGGCCCCAAGACAGCTCCCCCCACTCAGGCGCTCCAAGCCGGAACAAAGAGAGATAAGAGTCTGGCTTCAAGATAGTACCCCCATGCTGAAAGACTGTTTTGAGAATACAAACTGGTCTGTTTTCAGAGAAGCAGCTACTGATGGGAGCTCAGTTGACCTGGAACTCTATGCTTCCTCAGTCCTGGGTTACATCAGTACATGCTCTGAAAATGTATCCATAAAAAAATATGTTAAATCTTACCCGAACCGAAAACCCTGGTTAAATAAAGATGTCCGCGCCTTGCTGGCAGCCAGGGACACTGCATTCAAGTCCGGAGATAAAGAGGAGCTGAGAAAGAGCAGGAAAGAACTGGAGGATGGCATTAAGAAGGCCAAGGCCACGTATGCACAGAGGATCGAGGGACAGTTCACCTCACAAGACCCACGGAGCATGTGGAAGGGTATTAAATGCATAACAGATTACAAAGGCAAGAACAAACAATGTCCCAGGGACCCATCTCTGCCTGATGCCCTCAATAAGTTTTATGCACGTTTTGATGATCCAAACAGACCAGCTAGCACCAGACTCACCTCATCACCAGATGAAGAGCATCTCAGAGTGACCGCAGCAGAAGTGAGAGGCAGTCTCAGAAAGATTAATCCTCATAAAGCAACCGGACCAGACAACATCCCAGGGAAAGTTCTGAAGGAATGTGCGGACCAGCTCTGTGAGGTGCTGGCTGACATCTTCAACACCTCACTTGCACTGGAGTCAGTTCCCACCTGCCTGAAGACCGCGACCATTATCCCAGTCCCAAAGAGCTCCACAGTGACTGGTCCGAATGACTATAGACCAGTGGCCCTCACCCCGATAGTCGCTAAATGTTTTGAGAAACTGGTCATGTCCCACATCAAGACAACCGTCAACATCAACGAGGACCCTCATCAATATGCATACCGCGAGAACCGATCAACAGAGGACGCCATCTCTTCCGTGGTCCACACTGCTCTCACCCACCTGGATCAGAAGGACTCATACGTGCGTCTGCTCTTTGTGGACTTCACATCTGCCTTCAACACCATGATCCCCCAAACTCTGATAGACAAACTATCTACACTTGGACTAAGCCCCTCCATTTGTAACTGGGTACTAGACTTCTTAACAGACAGACCACAGTCAGTGAAGATTCACAACTTCTCCTCCTCCACCATAACCCTCAGCACTGGCTCTCCTCAAGGATGTGTGCTGAGCCCCCTTCTGTTCACTCTGCTCACATATGATTGTACAGCCACACATCCAGGCTGTCATATTGTTAAGTTTGCAGATGATACAGCGGTGGTGGGATGCATCACAAACAATGATGAGTCCAGCTACAGACAGGAGGTGGAACACCTGGAGAGCTGGTGCAAAGAGAATAATCTTCACATGAATGTGAAGAAGACAAAGGAGATGATTGTGGACTTCAGAAGGAATAAACACACCCACGCCCCACTGAAAATAGGTGGATCTGCAGTGGAAGTGGTCTCCAGCTACAAATACAAAGAGCTACAAAGACTCTACTTCCTCAGACGGCTGAGACGAGCTGGTCTGAGCAGCCCAGTTCTCACCTCGTTCTACAGGTGTGCAGTGGAGAGCATCCTGTGCTCCAGCATCAACGTGTGGCATGGAGGCTGCACAGTTGCAGAGAGGAAAGCTCTACAGAGAGTGGTGAAGGCTGCACAGAAGTCTGTTGGAGTCAGTCTCCCCACCATCACAGACATTTACACCTCCAGATGCAGGAAAAGAGCCACCTGCATCATGAAAGACCTCACTCACCCAGCACACTCACTCTTTGCCCCACTCCCCTCAGGACGGAGGTTGAGGAGCATCAAATGTAGAACCACTAGACTGAGGAACAGCTTCTACCCTGAGGCTGTTAGACTCATGAATGAATAAATAAAAATAAAATAAAAATAAACACTGCAAAATATCACATCATGCTGATGCTGATCTGTTTTCTTGTTGCTGTGTTCATCTGTGACCATCTGCTCATACAGACTCATGTTCGTGCTGCTGTTTATAATGATGTTTTTCCACTATATTAGGGCTTAGTGTATTACTAGTTGATGTTTTTCTTAGTTAATTCTAGATGTTATTACTGTTTTTCTCTTGCATTTGTTGTTGGATGTAACTGGGACCCCGTGTACATAATCTCGTTTTCATCACATGTACCACATGTGGTGCAAATGACAATAAAGACTCTCTGACTCTGACTCTGACTCTGAAAAGAACAGCACTTTGCCATGCGCCGCCGTGCGTCAACCATAAACACAGTGGCGACACTGTAAACGCATTTCGCCGCACGGCTGAGTGCACGCGCAGCGCGCGCGCTCCAGCCTGCGGACCAAAGTGCGAGTCTAACTCAGCCTTTGGGCTGCTACCCCGCAACCCGACCCCGGATAAGCGGACGAAAATGGATGTATGGATGGATGGATGGATATCAGAATGTGTAGCATCACTCGTCGTGTTTCCATCAAGGTTTCTAGGTGCGCATTTTGAAGTATCGCAGCAGAAAAGCTTAATGGAAACGGCAAAATACGAAGTTACTTCCTGAAATTCGCCAAAAAGTTTATACGCTCGCTTGAGGTGGTTTTTGGGAGCTGCGAAACCGAGCAGCTGCGCAAAACGACAGATGGAAACACATTTGCCGACTCGTGCTGCCGTAGCGCACATTCACGTCACGTGACTGATCAGCTGTTTCCGCTCCGAACAACATGTAACTCGCTAAAACTAGTTGGCATGACAGAATAAATACAACTCGCCCGACAGCAGCACGTACCTGAAATATTCTCCCCATTTTGACGAGATGTGTGACCGGGTTCTGTTTTCAACCGCTACTTCCTGTTTACTCTCTGGTCTACTGTAGACATGCGCAGTGCTGACGTCTGACGTAATGACGCTGACGTCTGACGTAATGACGCTGTGCGCGGCTTGGAAAAAGCGCTTCAAGCCAGTAGATGGAAACACTTCTGCTCTGCATTAATTTGTATTTACATATTTGCGAGGTAGCTCAAAATTCGAAATGAAAATGGATGGAAACAGGGCTACTGTCAGCTTTCACCACACCAAATTTCAGCTCAACATTGTTTCAAATATCCGAGTTATCATTTTTTTCTTTTAGCTAAGGCAGCCATCTTGAATCAAAATGGCTCCAAATGTTAATCACTTTTAGAGACACATGCAATGATTACTTTCTGAGTTTCAAACAAATCCAATGAGCTGTTCATGATACAGTATACTGTATGTTGCTAACAGACAGATATCTAAGTTAACGTGGTATTTTAAAGACGTGTTTCTGAAGTTGTTTCTTGTAAATTAAATAAAGACAGCTAAACATAATAACATTAAAGTTCACAAACACTGATTTTATAAAGAACATTGGTTAATTACCTTCCAGAGACTCTATCCCTGTTGCCTGAGCCAGTAGGTCTTCATGTCTCTCCACAACCTGTAACAAAACAGTCCAGGGTCAAAGTTCAACATCCTCTGGATATCTCTGGCTTCAGCTGAAAAACATGGCTGCCTGGGGGGATGTAAGAAGTTCCTCCAGAACTCTGAGGATGAAGCTGTTCATGTGTTGCACTGTGCACAGCCATGCAGCGGGTGGTTGTCCATCACACTAACAAGGTCGCAGGGTCACCTCTTGCCTCAGACCTTGAGTGGAGTCTGCATGTTCTCAGGGATTCAAGGTTCTTTATTTGTCATTTGGGCCACATGTGGTACATATGGTGGGATGAAATTATGTACACATGGTCCCAGTTACATCCAACAATAAAATATAAAAGAAGAACAGTAATAACATCTAAGATATGAACTAAGAAAAACATCAACTAAAAATACACTAGGCACTAATAGCATAGAAATATTACTTCAAACAGCAGCACGAACATGAGTCTGAATGAGCAGATGAGCATGAACGAACACAGCAACATGAAACAGATCAGCAGATCAGATCTGTGCGTGCATGGATTTTCTCCTGGTGCTCATTTCCTCCCACAGACATGTGGGAGGAAAACGCACAAACATGCATGTAAGGTTTACCAGTAACTCTAGGAGAGAGTGTGAATAAATGTCTGTCTAGTTTTATTTTATTTATTTTGCTAACAGAGCACTTCACTCTCAGACAGCAGGTTTACTTGTAGTTCCTAGACTTTACAAAAGCAGAATTGGGAGGCAGATCTTTCAGTTGTCAGGCTCCTCTTGTGGAACCAACTTCCAGTTTCTGTCCATGAGGCTGACACATTGTCTATTTTTAAAATCAGGCTCAAGTCTTTCCTTTTTGATAAATCCTATAGTTAAGTTAGGCTCGTGTTTCCTGAGCTATCCCTTAGTTATGCTGCTACAACCTGGCCACATTTCCTCACTCTGCTTACTCTACCTATTTCTACCTTCAGGAGGATTCATTCTCACAAAACAACCGGCCCAGACAACTTCAACATAGACAACATGAAAGTAGGGGTGCACCGATTGCAGTTTTTTGGCCGATCACCGATTTCTACAAAGTCTGACTTGCCGATTCTGATTTTGGCTGATACCGATTTTGTTTTAGAAGCAACACTGTTAGATGTTGTAAGGTCACAATGCGCCTTCAAATTAGAATCTTATTTTGTTGAAAAACAGACCCTTGAACATTATTCTAGAAACAATACAAACTTGTTTTAACTGGTCACAAGGTAGTGTTCTGAAATATAAATGAATTTTAGACAATTGTTGTTAAAACTAAAAAAAATCTGTAAAATCGGTTTCTCGTGCAAGCATTGGCCGATTTCCGATTTCCCAAAATTAAAGAAATCGGGCCGATAAATCGGTGCACCCCTAGCTGAAAGACTGTGCCGATCAGCTCTGTGACATGCTGGCTCACATCTTTACCTCCTCACTCACCTGGCAACAGTTCCCACCTGCCTGAAGACCGCCACCATCATCCCAGTCCCAAAGAGCTCTACAGTGACTGGTCTGAATGACTATTGGTCAAAACAGCAGATAAAACTGTTGCTAAGGTTTTCCAGCTTTTGCAATCCACCTTCGACATTATCCAGTCACATTTGTTCACTCTCAAACTTGTCCTAAACACCAACAAAACCTAAGGGATGCTTTATTCAAATAGGAAGTCGGTCCCAGCAGTTCTTCCTCTGATTTTATCCTCAAATGGTGTCCATATTGAGTTTGTTGAGTCCTATAAATATTTGGGTATCCTGGTCGATTTGCACCTCTCTTTTAAACTCCACGTGGAAAACCTAGTAAAGAAACTGAAAGTTAAACTGGGTTTCTTTTCAGAAACATATTCTGTCTATAACTCTGAATGTTAGGAAACACCTTGTATCTGTGACTTTCCTTCCCTCCATTGATTACATTGACATTAATAATAATAATAATAATTAATTCAATTTATAACGCACTTTTCATTAGTGAAAATCTCAAAGTGCTACACACATTGAATGCTACACACATTCATACACCGGTAGCGGCAGACTACCATGCAAGGTGCTTTCCAGTTCTACCGGGAGCAACTCGGGGTTAAGTGTCTTGCCCAAGGACACAACGACACATGGTGTGGGGAACCGGGATTCAAACCGCCAACCTTCCGATCGGGGGACGACTGCCATTACCACTACGCCACGGCCGCCCCAATTGGCCTCAATTGTCAAAACACTTTTATATATGCTTGGTTTATGTTGTTGGCTACAGTTCTAGTTTGTTGTAGGTTGTTGCTGGAGGAGGCGTGGACACACAATTGGCCTCAATTGTCAAAACACTTACCTATTTGTCCTATAGGTAAACGCTCTGCGCTGCAGCTGCTCAAATGGCATCAAGAATTTGGTGTGAAAACGCCACACAACATTATCTACATGAATGCTCCTACAAGCACCCTGCCGATGTTGGATGCTGTCTATCATGGTGCACTAAAGCCACCAGTATAGCTCTGCGTACGGCCGTACGCCGCTGTACGCCGTTCGTACGCAGAGGCACAAGCGTAGCCCTGCAGGGCATGCTCAAATTTTACGACCAAGTACGCAAACGCGTTGTTGCACAATAAACTGCCCGGCGCCGGACTGTTTTGTATGCGACACAAATGTATTAAATTCATCTTCTTCATCCCTGATCTGGCCTTTTCTTTAGTTTTTTTGTCAAAAGGCAAGTGATCGCTTCCTCCTCCGTTAACTCCATGACTGAAATGATGAGAAATGAACAAATTCCTGGTGTGCTGGTCTGATGTGTGGGCTGCAGGACCAGCGCTCCCTGTTCCTTTTTATTTTTTAGAACTTTTTATTAACATATAAACACAAAACAACGCTGCGGCTGAAGCTGCCAGCTCGCGCCTTTTTCCCCCAACCGACCAGTCAATCAATTCAGTAGGCGTGTCAGCAAATGACCAATCAGCGACCTCAATTTGTCCTATAGGTAAACGCTCTACGCTGCAGCTGCTCAAATGACATCAAGAATTTGGTGTGAAAACGCGAGAATATACGCGAGAACGAATGCTAAGCTGTGAGGGTGAACTGTCTGCGTACAGCACGCGCGTAAAGCTATACTAGAGCCTAAAGATTCATAACTGGCTTGATTATCGTACCCACCACTGCGCCCTGTGTTCATTGGTTAACTGGACATCATTAACTTCACGCAGACTCTTCCACTGGTACATTTTCATCTTTAAATCACTTCTTGGTCTGCTGCCCTCATACATCTCCTCCTACATGTCTTTGCGTGAGTGCAGCTACAGCGTGCGCTCTCAGGACATGATTATCTGCAGTGTTCCCTCAGTGAAGACTGAACTTGGCAAAAGGGCCTTCTCCTACTCCGCTCCTGCTTCCTGGAATATTTTGCAAAAGGATCTGAATACTTTACTAAATAAAGTAATTTCAGTTAAATTAACCCTTGTTTTTTTGTTTTGTTTTTATATAATACTGCAAAGCAACATGTTAAGTTAATTTTGTCAAATGAATAACTATGATTTCTGGGTGTGTTTTTTTATTGTTATTTTTTTATTTTTTTATTTTTGTTATATCACGAAATTTATTGTTATTGTTAGAATGCTCTGAAATATCCCAATATTATATTTGAGCCATATCGCCCACCCCTACATCAGAGACTCTACTTCCTCAGGCGGCTGAGACGAGCTGGTCTGAGAAGCTCAGTCCTCACCTCCTCCTACAGGTGTGCAGTGGAGAGCATCCTGTGCTCCAGCATCAACGTGTGGCATGGAGGCTGCACAGCTGCAGAAAGAAAAGCTCTACAGAGAGTGGTGAAGGCTGCACAGAAGATGTTGGAGTCAGTCTCCCCACCATCACAGACATTTACACCTCCAGATGCAGGAAGAGGGCCACCTGCATCATGAAGGACCCCACTCACCCAGCACACACACTTTTTGCCCCACTCCCCTCAGGAAGGAGGTTGAGGAGCATTAAGTGTAGAACCACTAGACTGAGGAACAGCTTCTACCCTGAGACTGTTAGACTCATGAATCTCTAACCAGGATATACACTAGGGATGTAACGGTACGTTTCGGTAAGGCACGTTCGTTTCGGTCCACCTGCGTACCGTTTGTTATTTTTTCACTTATTAAACGTTATTAACGGGAGAATAATGTGCCAAGGAACTAAAAATTCCTAGGCGTGTTTCAGCACAACGCTATTATCTTACAGCATGCGCAGCATTAGCAGCCCTAGCATCTCGTTGCAGTCTGCTGCTTGGGAACGTTATGGCTTCCTTGTTAAAAGACGAGCGCAAATCCAAAGCTGTGTGTGGACGTTGTTTCACGGAGATTAGGTCTGCAGACCGGTGTCTGCAGTAGCAACACGTCTAACTTGTTAACGGACTTGAAACAACATCATCCAAATGTGAACGTCTTCTACGAGCAAGAAGAGCAGCTTGGTGCAAACACCGAACAAGAGCATTTAAACAACCTTCATCAGGTAATTTAGATCGTCAAGAACAATAACACAAGCTGTAGGAGTTTTTAAAGATCTGGATCTACGTCTGAATGTTGTTGATGCGCTGGCTTTAATGTTCTTGAGCCCCACTACAATAGGGCTGGGCCATATCATATCATTCCCGGTATTACCAGTAAAAAAAGCTTGCCCGGGCAAAAAAGTTATATCATGATATGCTAATTTTATGACGTAATACGTCGGGGCGCCCCGCGCCCTTACTAACCGAGCGCTTCAAGCGACCAAACTGAACTGCGCACCCCCACTCCACCAGTCTGCGTGCAATACTAGCTAGCTAAAATGCTAAAAACAAACAACTTGCATCTCAGCTTCTTCCCCTGCTCTCAGTTACAGACAGCTCAAATGTCTCCCCCCTCCCCGCTCTGAGCCGTGTGTACGAGCTGCGTCTCTCCCTCGCTCTAAACTGTCGGTACAAACGTGTAGCTCAGCTGTCTCTCGAGGCAGGTGATCAGAGACAGATCAGTTTAAAAAATGAATCAGAAAAATGAATAATTCCTGCATGAATAGATGAAGCTGAAAAAACACCACAAGCTTCAGGGTCAGCTGATCACCTTGTTATAACTGGTGGAAGTTATAGCTCATTTAAAGACAACATATATTTTGTCTATGTCTATATATGCGGCTCGGGTGGTTGCTGAGGCAAAAACTTGGGCGTGGGAAGAGTTAGGAGAGGCCATGGAGAATGACTTCCGTACGGCTTCGAGGCGATTCTGGTCCACCATCCGGCATCTCAGGGGGGGAAAGCGGTACGCGACCAACACCATTTATGGTGGGGATGGCGTGCTGTTGACCTCAACTCGGGATGTTGTGAGTCGGTGGGCGGAATACTTCGAAGACCTCCTCAATCCTACTGGCACGTCTTCCACTGAGGAAGCGGAGCCTGGGGACTTTGGGTCGGGCTCTCCAATCTCTGGTGCTGAGGTCACCGAGGTGGTTAAAAAGCTCCGCGGTGGCAGGGCTCCGGGGGTGGATGAGATTCGCCCTGAGTTCCTTAGGGCTCTGGATGTTGTGGGGTTGTGTTGGCTTACGCGACTCTGCAATATCGCGTGGACATCGGGGGCAGTTCCCTTGGATTGGCAGACTGGGGTGGTGGTTCCCCTATTCAAAAAGGGGGACCGTAGGGTGTGTTCCAACTATAGGGGGATCACACTCTTAAGCCTCCCTGGTAAGGTCTATTCAGGGGTTCTGGAGAGGAGGGTCCGTCGGATAGTCGAACCTCGGATTCAGGAGGAGCAATGTGGTTTTCGTGCTGGTCGTGGAACACTGGACCAGCTCTACACCCTCAGCAGGGTCCTGGAGGGTACGTGGGAGTTTGCCCAACCAGTTTACATGTGCTTTGTGGACTTGGAAAAGGCATTCGACCGCGTCCCTCGGGGGGTTCTGTGGGGGGTACTCCGGGAGTATGGGGTACCAGGCCCATTGATATGGGCTGTTAGGTCCCTGTACGACCGGTGTCAGAGCTTGGTCCGCATTGCCGGCAGTAAGTCAGGCTCGTTTCCAGTGAGAGTTGGACTCCGCCAAGGTTGCCCTTTGTCACCGATTCTGTTCATAACTTTTATGGACAGAATTTCTAGGCGCAGCCAAGGTGTTGAGAGGATCCGTTTTGGTGGCCTTAGAATCACTTCTCTGTTTTTTGCAGATGATGTGGTCCTATTGGCTTCATCAGATCGTGATCTACAGCTTTCGCTGGAGCGGTTTGCAGCCGAGTGTGATGCGGCCGGGATGAGGATCAGTTCCTCCAAATCCGAGGCCATGGTCTTGAGCCGGAAAAGGGTAGCATGCCCTCTCCGGGTCGGGGAGGAGGTCCTGCCCCAAGTGGAGGAGTTTAAGTATCTCGGGGTCTTGTTCACGAATGAGGGAAAACTGGAGCGTGAGATCGATAGGCGGATAGGTGCAGCATCCGCAGTGAAGCGGGCGCTGTACCGGTCTGTCGTGGTGAAGAAAGAGCTGAGTCGAAAGGCAAAGCTCTCAATTTACCGATCGATCTACATTCCCACCCTCATCTATGGTCATGAGCTTTGGGTTGTGACCGAAAGAACGAGATCTCGGATACAAGCGGCTGAAATGAGTTTTCTCCGCAGGGTGTCTGGACTCTCCCTTAGAGATAGGGTGAGAAGCTCAGTCATCCGGGAGGGACTCGGAGTAGAGCCGCTGCTTCTCCACATCGAGAGGAGCCAGTTGAGGTGGCTCGGGCATCTGGTTAGGATGCCTCCTGGACGCCTCCCTGGTGAGGTGTTCCGGGCATGTCCCACCGGGAGGAGACCCAGAGGAAGACCCAGGACACGCTGGAGGGACTATGTTTCTCGGCTGGCCTGGGAACGCCTTGGGATTCCCCCGGAGGAGCTGCTCCAAGTGGCTGGGGAGAGGGAAGTCTGGGCCTCCCTACTTAGGTTGCTACCCCCGCGACCCAACCCCGGATAAGCGGACGAAAATGGATGGATGGATATATTTTGTCGTAGGTTTCATTTATGCTCAACAGATTTTAAGATTCATTTTATTTTGTTTTAAGAAACTACACCTGCACTTTAGTTTTTGTGGTGGATTTTGTTGATCTATATTTTGTGCAGACTTTTTCAATCTAAATAACAGATCTTTTTTATTTTTTATTTTTATACTTGGGAGACTAAATACTTTACTAAATAAAGTAATTTCAGTAAAAGTACCCCTTGTTTTTTAAAAATTTGTATAATACTGCAAAGCAACATGTTAAGTTAATTTTGTCAAATAACTAAATTTGATTTTTTTTGTTACATCATGAAATTTATCGTTATTGTGATAATGCTCTGAAATATCACAATATAATTTTTGAGCCATATTGCCCACCCCTATACGTACATTACAACATCCATCATGTCAACACTTCAGTCAAAAATTTCAGCACTTTATGAAAAAGTTAAAACTGATGCCATCAACAAGTCCTGGAGCAGATTAAAGCCCCGATGATGATGATGATGACCGAGAGATTCAACCACCTCAACCGTTGAAGAGCTGGTGTTGTTTTATTATTACTATCTAATTAACCTTTTTAATTTAAAATTATAATCTTATTAACTCTTTTTTTTTAACCTCTTTGTGTTTTATTTCCAGTCTGGGACAGAGATAGCAGCTGAGTCTTCTTCCTGTTCAGGGACAGACATCCACCAGAGATCACCTGCAGCTAAGAATCTGTGATGACTGAACTCTGATTCCAAGACCTGTCCCACCTGGAGGAGCAGGTCCAAGAAGAGGTTGTGAGTAATGAGGACAAATACAGCCACACTGCTGCTACTGTTGTTAGTGAGATGATTTTCTCCACCACAGGAGATATTCACTGTAACTAGTTCTGTGCTTTTAGCAGAAAATGTGGACAAGTTGGTCTTTTTGGACAAAAACTTAAAACTTTATTAGTTAGATTGTAAACAGTCTGTAACTGCTTATTGTTCTGGTTCTGACTGGTACTGTTTTATTAAGATTTTTATTATTGTTAGTATAGTTTATTTATTATAAAGAGTGCTGTTTATTTAAAATATCATCCAAATGGGTCACTTTTATTTATTTTTATACAAACATATTGTTTACTTGGCATATTTTCAAAATAAACATTTTATAAGTCTTTTTTTTTTTTTGTACCGTAAATTAACCGAACCGAAATGTGATTTTAGCGTATTGTTATACCCCTAATATTCACTGTGGAAAAAATCACATCATGTTGTTGCTGATCTGTTTCATGTTGCTGCTGATCTGTTTCATGTTGCTGTGTTCATTCATGTTCATCTGCTCACACAGACTCATGTTCGTGCTGCTGTTCAGTGTATTGTTTTTATGTTATTAGTGCCTAGTGTATTTTTAGTTGATGTTTTTCTTAGTTCATATCTTAGATGCTATTACCGGTACTGTTTTTCTTTTACATTTTATTGTTGGATGTAACTGGAACCTTCTTTTTTTTTTTTTTCTTCTTCTTCTTTCAGCTTCTCCCTTCCTCAGGGGTCGCCACAGCAAACTAAGTCACATGAAGACTTGGCTTTTTTTTTTTTATGCCGGATGTCCTTCCTGACACAACCACCAAGCCACACAGCCCTCTGTGTGGAACAGAGAGCTGCTATCTAGGGTTCCCGGGGGAGCAGACGGTGTGGGTTAAGGGCCTTGCTCAAGGGCCCAGAGTGGGGCAGATGAGGGTGGAGACAGGTGTGACTGCTTCACTTATCCCACCCACATTTTTGATGTTGTCGGTACCGGGGCTTGAACCAGCGATCTTCCGATCACAAGCGCACCTTCTCCAACCTCTGAGCCACCACTCCCCAGTTGGATGTAACTGGGACCCTGTGTACATAATCTTGTTCCACCTTATGTACCACATGGGGTGTGAATGACAAAAGCAGAACCTTGAATCCTTGGATATATGCACTGTTGCAAAACAGTAAGTAAATAATCAGCTGTTCAAAATCAGTATCTATAAATTGATTATATATTTTTACTGTATCACCAAGTTTCTATCCTGTCAGTTATTAGTCTAAAGTAAAGTAACTCCAGGTAGCGGTAGCAAAGCTCTGCTTCAACTAAGCAGACACACACACACACTGCTCAGTTAAAGTGCAGTGATGTCAGTGGTCTCTGCTTTGCAGGCTGCACTAGTCCCCTACCCGGGGACCATATATTAAATTGATTTTTGGAACAGGGAGATGGAATAGGGGCTTGCTCTGTCCACTCCACGCATCAACCTGGTATTGCAGTATCTTCAGGACTGGTGCACCAAAAAAAAAAAAGAAAAAAGAAAGAAAAAAAAAGAAAAAAAAACTAGCCTTTGGAGTAAAAACATTTTTCAACACCCAGACTCAAGTCTAAAACAAAATGAACCAAGTTTAACTGTAACTGGGGAAAAAGTATAAAATAAGATATAACCCTTCAAGATTTGCTAATTGTTTACACTGGTCACATGGTACAGCTTCTGGATTTGAGTGGGACATTCAGCTCACAGCCCAGCTGCCAGCTTAGTCACCCACAATGTAACTGGTGTGCAGCACGTGCACACTCAGGTGCATCCACATCAGGTGTGTCCAACATAATGAGGTTGTGTCACAGTCAAAGGAAAACAAAAAGCACACAGTGTTAGCGGCTAATGCTAACAGACCATTGAGAGACACCAAGCTTTTCATTTATTAGCACTTTGAGATTTTCATTAATGAAAAGTGCGTTATAAATTGAATTCATTATTATTATTATTATTTAGTTCAGTAAATTAGAATGCCCATGAAGGATGAACGATTTTAGAAAAACTTGTGTTGTTCAATGTTTGCTACTGCCATCACAATATCAAGTGTGATAAACGCACATGTTCCTCATTTCTCTTCTTCCATCACTATCATCTATATGTGGTCATCATATTTGGATTGACCAAAAATAATATTAGCAGCAAAGCAGAAATGGTAGTTGAAACAAGAGCAGCCTATGACTCATTACAGTCCAGTAATGAAACTGTACTTATTGTTGCAATGCCGCTACATTTTTATAGATGCAATTTCTATTGTCAAGGGTTGGTGTCTGCATCCATTAGTTGAAAACCAAAGTTTGTGTGCTGCATTTGACTCTTTGAAGCTGCAACTGAACGTGATCCTGCAGCCATCCCTACACTTTACGAACAAAGTGGTAAAAACAGTGGAGAAGGCACAGCGTATCACTGTACTGTCCACAGAGTCTCCATCAGCTCGTTTCAATTAAATGTGTTCTGCAGTGTGGAGCTAAATATGGTTCTTTTAGGTATGAAAGATTCTGTGTTTGGGGTTATGTAGGAGGTCTGACAATGGATGCATTGGTCATTATAATCGGATGTCAGCCCTTTGAAACTATTTGATCGTGAAGTGCGTACAGAACGCAACACCCCAGACTGGGGGGGTCAAATCTTAATTGTCGAAGGCCACCATCCTGCACGTTATAGTTGTTTCCTTGCTCCAGCACACTTGATTTCATGGTTAAATCACCACTTCATGTTCTGCAAAAGCCTATTAATCACCTATGATTAATTCAAACCAGGTGTGTTGGAGAAGAAACCTCTAGAAACATGTAGGACTGAGGACCAGGATGACGTAGTCTCCTGATCTAGATGGTAAGTGTCGGTGCAGCTCTTGATCCAGCTGTGTGCACAGCTGTGGTGTGGCTCGGTACCTGGACGTGCAGCTCCTTGTCCAGTTGGCTGATGCCCTGCTCCAGCACGGCCAGCTGCTCACACATCGCCGCGTGATGAATCACCTGCGCCGTGAACGTCTTAGCGTCGAACCCTTCAGCCAGAAAGTCCGTGTAACACTCTGAAACATCAATGACATATTCCCCATTAACACTGCTGTCATTAGTCTTCTTCTTCGTGTGTCACGGAATCATTCAATTCACCAGACAAACATCGTACAGTATGGCGTTTTGCAGCATAACTGGTGGTGCGAATAAGCAAAACACAAAGCTTTTAGTTGATGATTTCGCACTAAAAGATGAAAATAAAATAAAAACAATCGAATATAGAGA
>JBBPBX010021260.1:0-21663 GCA_038048925.1 Garcialebias charrua
TTAGCGTCACCAAATGCCTGTAGGCGTTCTGGTGTCCAGTCCACGCTGTCGTTGGGCTTTTTCTTTTTCAGCGCTCCATAGAGCGGACGCAGCAGTTGTGCTGCCCTGGGGAGGAAACGGTTATAGAAGTTAACCATTCCCAAAAACTCTTGTAGCGCTTTAACAGACTGGGGCTGTGGGAAATCTGACACCGCCTGCACTTTGTTTGGTAACGGGACGGCGCCACTTGCGGAAATGCGGTGGCCCAAAAAGTCAATGACTGGCAGCCCAAACTGGCATTTCGCTGTGTTTACAATCAGGCCATGTGCTGCCAGGCGCTGAAAAACCTCACGGAGGTGGGACAGGTGCTGCTCAGCCGAGCTGCTAGCCACCAGGATGTCGTCCAAGTACACAAATACGAAGGACAGACCCCTTAGGACTGAATCCATTAACCGCTGAAATGTTTGTGCTGCACCTTTAAGACCAAAAGGCATGCGCAAAAACTCAAACAGGCCGAAAGGCGTGATAACAGCGGTCTTAGGGACATCCTCCACATGCACAGGAACCTGGTGGTACCCCCGTACTAAATCTACTTTAGAAAAAATGGAGGTCCCAGCCAGGTGCACTGAAAAATCCTGGATGTGGGGGATGGGATAACGATCGTTCTCTGTGACGTTATTAAGGCGGCGGAAATCTCCACATGGACGCCATTTGCCATCTGCCTTGGGCACCATGTGGAGGGGGGAGGCCCACGGACTGTTTGAGCGCTGCACGATGCCTAAACGCTCCATGTTAGCAAACTCTTCCTGTGCGATTGCTAGCTTAGTAGCATCGAGGCGGCGCGCACGTGCGAACACCGGGGGCCCCGTTGTGGGAATATAATGTTCGACCCCATGTTTTGTGTTTGTGTTTGCAAAATCAGGAACAGTCAGCGAGGGAAACTCAGACAATAAACGCTGAAACACATTACCCGAAGCTAAAAAGTTAGCATGCATTACAGGCCCAGCTCCTCGCGTCTCACAAGGCAGTGACGAAAAAGACACAGCGTCGATCAAACGTCTGTTAGCTACATCAACAAGGAGCCCATGAGCACAAAGAAAATCAGCCCCTAAAATAGGGACCGAGCTAGCAGCTACCACAAAGTTCCACTGGAAGTCCCGTTCATGGAAACGCACAGTCACCAACCTTTCGCCAAACGTCTTGATGGGAGAGCCATTCGCCGCGGTTAGCTGCGGCCCGCAGCCTTCAGCTAACCTGTCGGAGCCAGTCGGGGGGACGAGGCTCTTCTGCGACCCCGAGTCCACCAGGAACCGCCTCCCCGACCTCGAGTCCTCGATGAAAAGCAGCCTTGCCTTCTCGCCAACGGCCGCGACTGCTAGCGGGCGTTGGCGGTCTCGTTTCCCTGCGGTTTGAAGCTGCACGGCGGGACGCACCGTCGTGCTTTGGCGCCAAAACGCGCGTGGTAGAAACAAAGGCCGGCTCCTGCCCGCCTGCGGCTAGCGACTCCTGCTACCACCGCTGGCTCGTCCGGCGCTGTGTGCGTTGCTTGAGACTCGGGCGCTGCTGGAGATCCAGGGACCACCGCCTGTACCGCGAAGGTCCTCGCGGTCAGAATGATGCGGTCGGCTTCTTCGGCCAGCGAGCGGTAATCCTTCTCCTTTAGAAACGGGGAGTTGGCCAGGGCGGTTCGCACAGGAGCTGGAAGCTGGCGGAGGATGAGGTGGCGGAAGAGGAACTCGCAGTCGTCTGATCCCCGCAAGGACAACATGCTCTCCACGAGCTCGAGAGCTGTTCCGTCACCCAAACCGGAGAAGGAAAATAGTTTCTCGGCGCGCTCCGCCTCTGAGAGTGTGTAGCGCCGCAGAAGAAGCTTCTTGAGGGCGTCGTATTTTCCTTGAGCAGGAGGGTTTTGTAGCAGGCTCATTACCCGCTGGGTTGTCAGCGGATCCAGCGAAGCAACCACATGGTGGTATTTGGTGTCGTCAACAGAAATCCCGCGAAGAGCAAACTGTGATTCGATGTGTGCGAACCACGATTGAGGCGCGTGCGGCCAGAAGTCCGGGATTTTAACGGCCACCGAAAAAGCGAGCGGGGCCGCCTGTGTAGGTTCCACAGCCGTGGACAGCTGAAGAGAGCTGGCTGAAGCGTCAGATGTCGACATATTCAGTTCACGAGGGTCACCAGTGTAAGAGGAGGTGAAGGGACGACACAGGAGACAGGCTGCAGAACTTCACCTTTTAATCAACTCCTACTAAACTGGCGGGAACCCGCCCAACACTGCTTTATATACCCACATAACATCCGGTCCCCTGGACCTTTCACAATAAAAGCATCCCGTAATACATTCGGTCCACTGGGTGTGAGTAGAGCCCCCTAGTGGTCCACCACAGTCTCAACAATCTCAGCGGCCTTTAAATGATCAGGTAAACTGTTCCATAGTTTTGGAGCAGCAACCGCAAAAGCCCAATCACCTCTGGACTTTGGTTTGGATCTGGGGGCATCTAAGAGGAACTGGTTGGTAGACCGGAGTGCTCTAACTGGAGTGTAGGTGTTAATAATGTAAGATGATTTATTTTGATGTAAGATGATTTATTTGTGCAGTTATGTATTTAGGTTACTGTGTCTTTAAGAGATTTCTTCTTCGTGGGTTTTTGGGTGTGTTCAGACTGAGCGGGGGGAAAACTGCGGCAGACGCGGGCAGCGTTCATGAGGGGATGATGCTGTATTGAAGAGCTGAATAAAGTTCGTGCAGCCAAGCTACAGTATTCCCTTTCAGCGTGGTTACTCATTCTCCACCCCCCTCCCTCCGCTGTCGCTGCCACTGCATATTCTGTGTTTATATGTTAATAAAAAAATAAAATAAAACCATGGATCGCTGGTCCAGCACACCAGAAGACCAGAAAATCTGATGGGACTCGGGCAGCAACGTAAAACCTGACTTTAATTCTCTCGTGACAAACTGAGGCATTTCCTCATAGCGGAGGGAGAGGAGGAGGGGGAGGAGGGAGGAGGGAGCGATCACTTGACTTTTGGCAAAAAAAAAACAAAAGAAAACTCCAGATAAGGGATTAAGAAGGGGAAATTAATACATTTGTGTCACATATAAAACAGTCCTGCATCGCTTTGCATCGCTTTGAATGAGAACATGCGGCTGCTCGCTGGCTGCGCGCTGGGACAGGTGGGGGCGTGGGTTAGGGGCCAAAAACTCTGCCTCTTCTGTTCTCTGATTGGTCCGGTCAAAAATCTACAGGAGAAATCGTTGTCTATGGGAGAAGTCCCAGACCCTAGTGCGAAGCGAAGTGAAGGACAAGGGTCTGGTTTTAACCAGGCTGCAACCAAAGTGCTGTACAATAGAAACAAAAAGCACAGTGGACAGGAAAACATAAAATAAAAATATAGATATAAATAGCAACAGAAACTAACTAAAATGGCCAACACTGTATATAGAACAGACAGGATCAAAGCAAATCACACCGTGTTAAAGGCATCACTGTAACGCAAAAACCTTGGTTTATTGTTAGCTAATGTAGTTTTTTTCACACCAAATGTTGTTTTTGAGAAAAAGTTATTTTAAAAACCCGAGAGGAAAAAATATATATATACTAGACTTTGTTTGGCTAGCTATTAGCCTAGCCGAGATGAAGGCTTTTGCCTTTTCTTCCATACTCTGTGCTTTATGACTGATGTGACGATTGATAAAGTACTAACGATAACAGTGTGACAAAACTTTTACAGACGAACAACTTAAGGCACAGAAATTCACTTTGGTTATGGAACCTCTGACTAGCCCTTAGCTGCATAGTCAGGATAAAACTATTTCTTCAAACTGAAGTAATTCAAAAAGCAATCTGAAACAGATAAAGATATTGATTGTTCATAATCTTTCAACCCCCTGTCACTTCATGGTGCAACTTTTCTTACACAAGTTTGCATGCCACCCCTCCCCCCCAAGATGAAACATGTCCTCAACTATGGACACGTTTCATGAGCTCATGAAATACGGTCATACTTAATATGGACTATGGACATATGAACTCAAATATATATTAGCAAATTAATATGAGTGTATCATTTCTACAATGCTTCATGTCCATTGCTGGGTGTTTTCCAGGTGTTGCCAGACTACCTGAAGGCCTTGCTGAGCGTGGTTCCTCAGGGGAAGCCCAGTGAGCAGCACATGCAGCAGATTGCAAGGCTGGCAGCTTTACAGCACCGTGCCAAGGACTCCATCTACCTACCCACTCTGTAAATATTTGTTCAAAACTTTTATCTGTAACAGGCTACAGAAACATGAGCCCTTTAAATAAATAAAAAAAAACAGTGTCCATACATACACATACAGCATGTGCGTATTTATGGACTGCAAGTCCTTATATGTTCAGATACTATGGTGCATCTTGGCTTCTTATTCTTTACATAAAACACCAGCTATGTTTCAAATATGTATTGCAATATGGATTTGCTGCCTTCAGTTATACCTGGCCTGTTCTTGTTGTGTGTGTGTGTGTGTGTGTGTTTAGACGTGAGGTGCAGGAGTGTGTCCCCCCACCGTTCTACAGCAAGCAGGGCTCTCAGCTGTGGCTGAATATGATAACGCAGCACATGCAGCACGTCCAGCCTTTGAACCCGCACCAGGCCCGCGCACAGTTCCTCGGTATTGTCACATTGCTCTCAAATAAAGTTAGAAGTAATAAAATGTTTTAGCAGAAAGCTCAGACTCAGAACCCAAGCTACCAAACTATTTGATAAAATGGAAGAAGTTCAATGTGTTTGCATGGATGACTCAACCATTTGTACATTTTATTGCAGGTCTGGTCAGTGCCTTTGCCATGTTTGGCTCCTCTTTCTTCTACATCCAGAGTTTGAGCTCTGCTTCCATTAGTGCCCCATGCATCCTGGCTGTGAACCTGAACGGACTGCACTTTCTTAACAAGGATACTCACGTATGTCACACACAGACAGTTTCTGCAGGCTTTACAGTCCAGATACAGTACAGTGTCTTATTTTAGAAACTTTGACCCCACCGTCAATTATAATGTATGGTTATTCTGCCAGAAAAAAAAGTAGGTTAAAAAGATGGTGTGTATATGTGGTACATAGATTTGCAAAAGATTTCTCGTGAACTGCTGATTTTATTGTATGAACGCTTATGAAGCATTCGCACTATTGTTTTCTTCTGTACGTTTTTTTTTTACATCTTTCTCGTTTCGCAACTTTTATGCTATTTCAACAAATCATATACTGTATATCAAAACGTTCAACTCTTTCTGGACAATCCTGCTATGACTTTTGGTTTTGGTGCAACTTTAGCTTTTTGAAGTCTGTCCTTTCTGTTACTTTTTTCTCACAGAAAAATAATTGAGTTCATTTTACATCCTTCAAATCTTTAGGTCTGTTTACAACCTTTTACTGCTCCTTTCACATTTTGTTCTGGTTCAGATTCTTTAAGCTTTCTTGTGCAAATTTTAACTTTTTTCAGCTATTTTCAGCTGATTTCAGCTGCTTTTTCTGTTATTTTGTGATCCTTTCAGATTCTTTCTGCTAACTACAACATGTTTGTGCTTCTTCTAACTTCGTTCTGCTAATTTCAGCTTGTTATGCTCCTTTCAGCTTATTTATGCAAGTTCCAACTTTGTCTGCTATTTCACCTATTATTTAGCAGCTTTAAGCTAATTTTAGCTTTTTCAGCTAATTCCACATTTTTGCACTCCAACTTTTTTCTGCCTAATTCAGCAAAAATGTGTTTTCTCCACTTCCTTCTGGTAATTACATTTTCTTTCTGCCTTATTAGCTACCTTTTGGCTGTTTCTGCTAATTTCAGCTTTTCTCAGATAATTGCCACTGTTTTGTGCTCATTTCAGCTCCATCCATCCTCTTCTGCTTATCCGGGGTTGGGTCGCGGGGGTAGTGGCCTAAGTAGGGAGGCCCAGAACCCTAACCCTCTCCCCAACCACTTGGGCCAGCTCCTGTAGGGGAATCCCAAGGCAATAGGCCAGCCGAGAAACATACGGTAGTCCTACCAGCATGTCCTGGGTCTTCCTCCTCCAGGTGGGGCGTGCCCTGAACACCTCACCAGGGAGGCGTCCAGGAGGCATCCTAACCAGATGCCCGAGCCACCTCAACTGGCTCCTCTCGATGTGGAGAAGCAGCGGCTCTACTCCGAGTCCCTCCCGGATGACCGAGCTTCTCACCCTATCTCTAAGGGAGAGTCCAGACACCCTGCGGAGAAAACTCATTTCAGCCGCTTGTATCCAAGATCTCGTTCTTTCGGTCACAACCCAAAGCTCATGACCATAGATGAGGGTAGGAACATAGATCGATCGGTAAATTGAGAGCTTTGCCTTTTGACTCAGCTCTCTCTTCACCACGACAGACCGGTACAGCACCCGCTTCATTGCCGACGCTGCACCTATCCACCTATCGATCACACGCTCCAGTTTTCCCTCATTCGTGAACAAGATCCCGAGATACTTAAACTCCTCCACTTGGGGTAGGACCTCCTCCCCTACCCAGAGAGGGCACTCTAACCTTTTCCAGCTCAAGACCATGGCTTTGGATTTGGAGGAACTGATCTTCATGCCGGCCACGTCACACTCGGCTGCAAACCGCTCCAGCGAAAGCTGTAGATCACGATCTGATGAAGCCAGTAGGACCACATCATCTGCAAAAAACAGAGAAGCGATCCTAAGGTCACCAAAACAGATCCCCTCAACACCTTGGCTGCATCTAGAAATTCTGTCCATAAAAGTTATGAACAGAATCTGTGACAAAGGGCAAACTTGGCGGAGTCCAACTCTCACTGGGAACGAGCCCGACTTACTGCCGGCAATGCGGACCAAGCTCTGACACCAGTTGTACAGGGACTTAACAGCCCGCATCAAAGAGCATGGTATTCCATACTCCCGGAGTACCCTCCACAGGGCTCCCCGAGGAACGCGGTCAAATGCCTTCTCCAAGTCCACAAAGCACATGTAAACTAGTTGGGCAAACTCCCATGTACCCTCCAGGACCCTGCTGAGGGTGTAGAGCTAGTCCAGTGTTCCACGACCAGGACGTAAACTACATCTGCTCCTCCTGAGTCCGAGGTTTGGCTATCCGACGGACCCTCCTCTCCAGAACCTCCTTCTCTTTAGCTGAGAATAGACCTTACCAGGGAGGTTCAAGAGTGTGATCCTCCTGTAGTTGGAACACACTCTACGGTCCCCCTTTTTGAATAGGGGGACCACCACCCCAGTCTGCCAATCCAAGGGAACTGCCCCCAATGTCCACGCAATATTGCAGAGTCGTGTAAGCCAACACAACCCCACAACATCCCGAGCCTTAAGAAACTCCGGGTGAATCTCATCCACCCCTGGGGCCCTGCCACCGAGGAGCTTTTTAACCACCTCGGAGACCTCAGCACCAGAGATTGGAGAGCCCGACCCAAAGTCCCCAGGCTCCGCTTCCTCAATGGAAGACGTGCCTGTGGGATTGAGGAGGTCTTCGAAGTATTCTGCCCACCAACCCACGACATCCCGAGTTGAGGTCAGTAGCACACCCCCACATCCCGAGACGCCGAATGGTGGACCAGAATTGCCTCAAAGCCATATGGAAATCATTCTCCGTGGCCTCTCCGAACTCCTCCCACACCCGAGTTTTTGCCTCAGCGACTACCCGAGCTGCATGCTGCTTGGACTGCCGGTACCCATCAACCACTTCTGGGGTCTCACAGGCCAAAAAGGCCTAATAGGACTCCTTCTTCAGCCTGACAGCATCCCTCACCGCCGGTGTCCACCACCGGGTTTGAGGGTTACCGCCACGTCAAGCACCGACAACCTTGCGACCACAGCTGCCTCGACAATAGAGATGCAAAACATGGCCCATTCGGACTCAATGTCCCCCACCTCCCCCGGAACGTGTTCGAAGCTCTCCCGGAGGTGGGAGTTAAAGCTCTGTCTCACGGGAGACTCTGCCAGACGTTCCCAGCAGACCCTCACAATACGTTTGGGCCTGCCAGGTCTGACCGGCATCCTCCCCCACCATCAGAGTCCAACTCACCACCAGGTAGTGGTCAGTGGACAGCTCCGCCCCTCTCTTCACCCGAGTGTCCAAGACATGCGGCCGCAGATCAGATGAGATGACAACAAAGTCGATCATCGAACTGCGACCTAGGGTGTCCTGGTGCCAAGAGCACATATGGACACCCTTATGCCTGAACATGGTGTTTGTTATGGACAATCCATGACGAGCACAGAAGTCCAATAACAGAACACCACTCTGGTTCAGATCAGGGGGGCCGTTCCTCCCAACCACACCCCTCCAGGTCTCACTGTCATTGCCCACGTGAGCGTTGAAGTCCCCCAGTAGAACAAGGGAGTCCCCAGGAGGCGCACTCTCCAATACCCCCTCCAAGGACTCCAAAAAGGGTGGGTAATCTGAGCTGCCGTTTGGCGCATAGGCACAAACAACAGTCAGAGCCTGTCCCCCCACACGTAGGCGAAGGGAGGCTACCCTCTCATTCACAGGGGTGAACCCCAATGTATGGGCACAAGATGGGGGGCAACAAGTATGCCCATTCCTGCTCGGCGCCTCTCACCAGGGGCAACTCCAGAGTGAAGAGTGTCCAACCCCTCTCAAGGAAACTGGTTCCAGAGCCAGAGCCATGCGTTGAGGTGAGTCCGACTATTTCTAGCCGGAACCTCTCAATCTCACACACCAGCTCAGGCTCCTTCCCCACCAGAGAGGTGACATTCCACGTTCCAATGGCCAGCTTCTGTAGCCGAGGATCAGACCGCCAGGGTCCCTGCCCTCAGCCACCACCCATCCCACATTGCACCCGACCCCTTTGGTCCCCCCCACAGGTGGTGAGCCCATGGGAAGGGGGACCCACATCTCCTCTTCGGGCTGTGCCTGGCCAGGCTCCATGGGTAAAAGCCCGGCCACCAGGCGCTTGCCAACGTGCCTCACCTCCAGGCCCGGCTCCTGTGGGGCCCCGGTGACCCGCGTCCAGGCGAGGGAACATTGTTTCCATTGACTGTATTCATCATAGGGGTCTTTCATTTCAGCTTCATTCAGCCTAATTTGGCAACATGTTCTTTCAGCTTTCTAATGTAAGCTTGTTCTACCTGTTCAGCTACCTTGTTACCATTTTCTACCTAATTTATTTTCTGTTTTCAGATAAATACAAGTTTTTGTGGTATTTACTGCTACTTTCAGCCTATAATTACGGTAACTTCTTTCCGACAATTTCAGCTTGTTATACTTTTTTCCGCTTAATTATACTAGTTCCAGCTTTTTCTGCTATTTCAGGTACTATTTAGTTGTTTTTATACAAATTTTAGCTTTTTCAGCTAATTACACATTTGTAGCTCATTTCAGCTCTTTCTGATTCCTTCAGGTAGTTCGCTATAGCTAGTTATACTCCTTTCAGCTTAATTTGCTACTTTAAGCTTTTTCTGCCTTTCAGCTACTCTCTAGCAATTTTTGGCTAATTTCACTTTTTTTTTAACCAATATCCTAATTTTTGTGCTTATTTAAACAATTTCAGCAAATACGTGTACTTTCTCTTTGCTAATTTAGGCTGGTTCTTCCATATCAACTACATTTCAGCACGTTTTCTTTCAGCTTTTTTCAGCTGTTTCTTATCAAGTTCTTCTGCAATAAGCATTCACACTGCACTTTCACAGGAAATGCAGTTTCTCTAGTATTTTATTTTTATTTTTAGATGAGTGTTGATTAGATTAGTGTGACAACAATGCAATTCTCAGCTCTTGGTCTTGCTCAGTTTAGTTGTTAGCTTATCGTCTGGGTTAAATTTTTAATTTAAAAATAATTTCTTATACCATGTTTTTGCCACAATTTTCACAAACACACAAACCGTAGTTATAAATGATCAAAGCAGTACAATCTGTTTGTGTTATTAATTTGCTCATTGTGTGAATGCTGTTATTTTTCCAGTTTTTTTCTTCATTTTTGCAGCCCAACTAATTCCTCACAATTTGTGATATTTTAGCCATTCACACATTAAAACATTCAGCTTGCTTGTTTTTTTGTGACTTCTATTCTTTTCAAAATATTAAAAATTATTTTCAAGTATACTAAGAGCTTTTAAATCCTCCAGCTTTCTCTTTGAAATATTCATAATACACACTTTATTTTTGTCTTCTTATGTTTTAAACTTTTAAATAGCATGTTGCTATACTTTTAGCTGACCTGTGCTGCTTTTCTATATTGTTTTGCTTCTTTTAGTAAGTCCCTTTTGCTTCATTTACCGGTAACTTTTAATCAGTACAGTAATTTGCTACTTTTAATTTTTAGTTAGTGTTTTGCTACTGTTGACTTTAAACTGTTTTTGTGCTTATTATAGCTTTCACTTTGTTTATGCTTAGCAAATTTCAGTGAAGTCATTCAGCATTCAATGTGTAATTTTTACAGAAAATGCAGTTCCTTGAGTGACTGTCTTGAAGTAAAGCTTTGTGAAGCTGAAGAGTTTGGGAAACTTTGTCTTAAAATAGTTAGGGTTAAAATAAGTTTTAATAATAGACATAAAAAAAGACATTTAACTCTCCCTGCTAGTTTAAATGTCTTTTTGTCCAATTTGATTTCTGATGATTGTAAACTACACACCAAAGAAATCAGCTGTGTGCAATCTATATTGTAATTTCTGGGGATGTTCACTCATGAACACGTTTTTAATGTTTATGATCAGGAGGCCATGGTACGTTTCCCTCTGAAGGAGGTCCAGTCAACTCGTACCCAGAGACCCACTTCAGGCTCCAGTTACCCCTACGTGGAGATCATGATCGGAGATCTGCTCAACCAGCAGATCACACAGCTGCAGCTGGAACAGGTGTGTGTGTTAGAAGAACTACCTATGAGCAGTAGACTGATGTACTGTGTGGCGTTCGCACAGTGTTTGCTCATTGCTGATCTAAGTTTTTTGTGTACTCTGCAGGGCCTGGAGCTGTGTCGAGTCATTGCCATGCACATGGAAAACATGTTGTCGGTCCGAGAGAAGAGACTCACTTTGCCACCAAGTGAAATCACCCTTCTATAGCAAAAAACATCTGAAATGTTACACAGGTCACAGTTTATATCCTTACAAGTGCATCTACCTCTAGTTTTAAAAACAGAGTGTTTTGATATTTAAAGGCAGTGATGTTGTACAAACATCTAACTTGTCAAGTCATTTCTTTTGTCAGTCCACTTTTTTGTGGCACAAAAGTTGTCCAGGAGTCTAAAATAACTTTACAGAATGATCCATTGATGGTTCAGTCTCCAGTTTAAAGTTCTCACTAGAATATAGGGATTTTATGAGCTGTGATCTTTGTGCAACATTTATTAAAACTAAAATAAGTGTAATTCTGCACTGAACAAATGGAGGGGGCCTGTTACAGTTGCACTAAATGTTTTCAAGGTCTTGGACTTATGACAGTCTTCACAATGCATGTGGAAATGAGCTTTTCTTGTTTGTGAAGTTGCTTTATCATACAAATCAAATTATCATAAAAAAACTGAAACGAGAAAGTCAACATTATGTTAATTATTATTTTCTTCTTTGCCATGACATCAAAGAAAATGTATGGCCAGGAAAACAGGATTGAGAAGAACATTTAGTCTGAGGCCACAACACTAAACAATTTGCACAAAGTTAATGTTTCTTTATACAAAGCGTATTTTGTTAATGCACTGCACCTTTTCATATTAAATGAACTATATAATAAATGCATGTGAATAATGGTGTACAATAAAGTTTGTAATATAACCTGTGATGGAAGGTCAATGAACTGTTTTTTCCTTTTTTTTTTTCCAGCACTGTAAAAAGAAGACAAACACTTCACATATAAATCACAAAATTGATAAGAAACAAAACAGCTGTTTTGTGGTCATTCCACTTGTTAATAATCCACCAAATGACATTAGAAAACTTTAGCCGTTTAATGTTTAAAAGTCTGCATCTGTTCATATTAAAACCTGTGGAAGCCCATTTCCGCCAGTCTATTAAAAAAAAAGCAAAAATTATCTCAAAATTATGAGATAATATCTCAAAATTTTGGGATACTATCTCATAATTTTGAGATACAATCTCGTAATTTTGAGATACAATCTCATAATTTTGAGATACTATTTCATAATTTTGAGATACCATCTCAAAATCATGAAATAGTATCTAAAAAATTTGAGATGCTATCTCATAAGGACAGTGATTAATCAGAGTTAATTAGTCAAAATTATGAAATAGTATCTCAAAATTATGAGATAGTATCTCAAAATTATGAGATAGTATCTCATAATTTTGAGATACTATCTCAAAATAATGAGATACTACCTCAAAATTATGAGATAGCATCTCAAATTTTTGAGATACTATTTCATTATTTTGAGATATTGTCTCAAAATTATGAGATACTATCTCATAAGTTTGAGATACTATCTCAAAATTCTGAGATAGTATCTCAAAATTTTGAGATGCTATCTCATAATTTTGAGGTAGTATCTCATTATTTTGAGGTAGTATCTCATTATTTTGAGATAATATCTCATAATTTTGAGATACCGGTACTATCTCATAATTTTGAGATACTATCTCAAAATTTTGAGATACTGTCTCAAAAATAATGAGATACTATCTCATAATTTTGAGGTAGTATCTCATTATTTTGAGATAGTATCTCATAATTTTGAGACACTATCTCATTATTTTGAGATACTATCTCAAAATTATGAGATAGTATCTCAAAAATTTGAGATGCTATCTCATAATTTTGAGGTAGTATCTCATTATTTTGAGGTAGTATTTCATTATTTTGAGATAGTACTGTATCTCATAATTTTGAGATAGTATCTCAAAATTCTGAGATAGTATCTCAAAAATTTGAGATGCTATATCTCATAATTTTGAGGTAGTATCTCATTATTTTGAGGTAGTATTTCATTATTTTGAGATAGTATCTCATAATTTTGAGGTAGTATCTCATAATTTTGAGATACTATCTCAAAATAATGAGATACCTCAAAATTATGAGATAGCATCTCATAATTTTCAGGTAGTATCTCATTATTTTGAGATAGTATCTCATAATTTTGAGACACTATCTCATTATTTTGAGATAATTTTTGTTATTTTTTAATAGACTGGCGGAAATGGGCTTCCATGTAAAACAAAAAATGAAAATGTTGCACGGAATATTTAAAAAATAAAGTTAGCCTATTTTCAAGTATTAGTTCTTATTGGCTAGTTATCTTGTAGTGGCTTGTTTTGGTGTTACTGACCTACCGTTTGTCCCCGGTAATATAAGGTTCTTAGAGGAACGCTCTCTCGGTGTATTCCGTATATTAAAACAAGCGCCTCCTCTACGAGTCCTCCGCTTTGTGGGCGTTTCTAAACGTTTTTCTCGTAGTTGTCTTTGCGCCCATTGGTTAAGAATAACGGGGTTCACGCGATCTGGGGAAAAAGAAGGGGGCTGTGGTCAAACCCACCGTGACACCCAAACAGCTCCAGGAGAGAGGGAAGAGGGGAGAGCGGCAGCTCCGCTTCCCAGCCTGTATGGGGCTAGTCCGTTAGCTAGCTTTAGTTTAGCATCGTCCGCTTACAGCCAGCCAGCCGCCGAGAGCTCCGGGACGCTGTCCCCCGTCACCTCCCGGGCTCTCCCTCAGCTCACTGCCCGGCTTCAACATGATGAAGTTTAGGTTTCGTCGGCAGGGCACCGACCCGCAACGAGAGAAGATAAAACAGGAGCTTTTCTCTTTTAACAAGGTAAAGTGACGGGACATGAGGGGAGGGAGAGACGAGGGGGCTTCGCTATTTCGTACCGCTCCCCGAAAACTAAAGGAGTATTCCCCCCATTCTTAAACTGGATTATCAGATTTAAAGTGCAACACTTCAACCGCGAATCCAGGCTGGGGTTAATCTGTGTTACGGTTTCTGTTCCAGACCTGGTGTTGTGTCGAAAAAAAGCTCCCTACAGCCGAAAAGCGGGGAAATGAGCTGAAAGTGCTGCTGATTAATAACCAGGACGTGCATTGTTGTGTCGATTGGTTTTAGAGGGATGATTGATCACAGGCCTGTCAAACTACAGAGCAAACATTTGTTTAATAGCTGATTCTGTCACTGATCAGGCTGATAGGATTACAAAATAGATGACTTTTTTTTTTAAAACATTGAGCTATTGCATACAAGCAGTTTATGGTTGATTAGTGACTCATAAATCATATTCTAATTCACATTTTGACAGCTTATTTTTATATAAGCTGGCAAACAACTTGTCAGTCTTTCAATGTGTCTGGGAGTGGAAATGCCAATTAAGTTTGATTTTTTTTTTAAAGTCTACTACTGCAGTCAATTTTATGTTAGCCTAAAAATAGGGTTTTTAGACAGATATGTATCAAACTGAGGGACTATGATGTATTGATGATTGTCACAGCTGCAGATAATCTCGTTCTCATTTATTCTGGATGCACTGCAGCCTTGCCAACAGAGGTTTTGGACTCCACACACTTGCATCATGCAGAGACAAACCTCTGCAGCCTTGAGCTCCTGTTAATGTCTTCACAGTGTTGCAGGGTTCTCAGAGACATGCCTGTCCAAATATTGCATGTTGACAGACTGGATTTGTCACACAAGGGATAAAATGGACTAACCTTGTTGAAAGGAATTGTGCAAAAAACTTATATTACTGCTTGGTGATTTTGACGTTTTCTTTTGCATTTTAACCATTAAAACTTTGTGAGAAAGCTTTTTATGTTTATGTCGGTGAAACACAGGCATTTACATTTTTGTCTGTTTTGTTTTTCTGGTGTTAGCAAAATCTCTCATGAAGCACTACCGTACAGTACTTGGATTTTAATGAAAATCGAAAATAATCACTGGATGTGCATCTACAGCACATTACATATGTCAAGATGGCCGCCACAGCCAACTGACCCTCAATAAAGCCTGTAACTCGGATTTACAGATGTTGAGCTAAAAGTTGGTGTGGTAGTAGCTGAATATTATCTTAAATGCATACTTTGAGCACAACAACTTTTTTAAAATTTTCATACGTTTGACAGTACTGTATCTGTGAGAGTCAACATCGTCTGTCAGCAAAATATCTCAAGAAACAGTGGATCGATTTTAATGAAACCTTCAGAAAGTATCTACAACTGAAAGGCTTTTTGAGTCAACCCAGCTCAAGATGGCTACCACTGCTAAATGACCTTTGCCGAATAATTTAGTCAAGTTGACCGTTGATGATCAAAACTCATCATGTAAAGCATGAAAGGCGGCGGGTAATATGCATTCCTTTGAAGGAATGCTGGGCCTTTGATTGGAGCCATAAGTCCAATGGTTGTGTGTGTTAAAACAGTAGCTATGTTTACATGGGCAAAATTCTGTGACCGGATTGAAATGTGCTCTGATTGCATAATGAGATAGCACCGTTTACATGCGCCCAATCCGTTCATGACGAGTGTTTACATGCAGCGGGCTTTTATTCTGATCAGAAGTTCTGACATGCGCAGAGTGGTACACTCCCCTTAAAAAAAAAAAACGAAGAGGAAGTTACTTTCGTAAAAACCACAGAAGAAGAAGTTACTTCCGGGACGAAAGTAAACATACGCGTCCAAAATGGACCCGCACCAGATTGTAATGATGGCGACTGAGTTTTTTCTGCACTCCCTGAATGAACTACAGGTGAAGCAGCGCGTGCTTTTAGTTTTTTTATTCACAGGATGAGAGCGCTGGACGTCCTCTGTCCTCCAAGCTGTCGTGGACAACAATTGTTGGTAAGATAATAAAAACGCTGTATGCTAATAAACTTTTTGTCCTTTCCTTTTCTACCTGTCTGCGTGATACTGTCTGTATTTGTTATTAATTACTATTCTTCCTCTGTTTTCCTGTTTCTGGAGCATCAGTGTCACGATGCCAGGCAGTGCCCATGATGTCAATGTCCTGCGCCACTCAGACTCTATCAAAGGGCTCATCTGTTGACAAAAGTAAGGCTAATAGTACTGTATTTACTATATTGTATTTAGTATTACTACAACGATTACAGCTAAGAAGTATCTCAAAGTAGAGATGCTTAGCTGTAAAGTTTTATTTAAAATAAAATGTTTGAACCATGTCTTTAAACAAATAGTTAAATGTTGCCAAAATGTAAGGCTAACATTTACTATATTGTATTTAATTTTACAACTATTACAGCTAAGTATATCAGAAGACATACTTAGATGTAAAGTTTTCTTTCAAATAAAATTTGTTTGAACCATAACTTTAAACAAATAAAAAGTTGAACACTAAATATTGGCATGTCCTTTTTTGCAGTCTGTGAGGAACATTGAAGGACGTCCGTCTCTTCATTGTTGGTGATCTGCATGCCCGCTGTTGGACTGGCTCGTCAAAGGATACGCAAACTGTCCTCGTCTGACTCCTCAACAAGTCATTTAATGTTTACCTTGGCGCTGTCAGGTGGAGGTAGAGATGACCGGGTTTCTGAAGTCACAGTGGAGAGTTCTTCTAAAAAGATACTGTACTTATGTATTTGTGTTCACATGCAGTTAACATTTGTATAAAATTATTATCACAATAAACAACTGCAAGTAATACTAGTGAACATCTGAGCTCTTTAATGGACCAAACATTTTAACACATTCTTGTAAACAGTTGAAATTGCTTGTTTGAAACATGTTTCATTCTTAGTGCAATTTGAGGTGTATCAGAAAAACATAAAAATTAAACGTCCAAAACGTTTGTACAAAACAGACGATGTGCACAGATCACATCTTGTAATGATAACAAAAAATTTCTTTGGTCATTTAAAAACTACAGTAACCTGTAATTCAGTAACTTCTTTATCAACTCATCACATACTTTCACAATTTCAATGTATGCATGTGATTTAGGACAACAAAATTGGTGACAAAATAATCGATTTTACTTCCAAAATGTATGTTTCTGTATCCTGATAGAACAGCAAATGTGTTTTTATCCTGTGAGTCATGCAGAAACTCAAGAGTCCTTATTAAACCACCTGACTGTATTAAGTTAGGACATTGTACCTTAATTGTACCATAAACTATCAATCCTAATAATACATTTACAGATCTGTCAGGGGACAAAGAAAAATGGTTGTGGAGAATTGAAACATTTTCAAATCAGTTTTGAGTTGTTCTAAAGCACATGTGTGAACTTCTTGGGATTCCTAAGACGTGGGACTCTTGCATCTTCTGCCACCTGCCACCATCACGTGCCACCATCACCTGCCACTGTCTGTTGTGTGCTGCTGCCAGCTGCCTCTTCAAAGCCGGACTCATCATCTGAAAAACAAACAAAATAAAGTTTAACTGGACCCCTGATATGTTGAAATGTGTTAGGTTAATTATCTGGTTAGTTGGAGTTTTAATGTACAATACAGTATACTGTAGTTCTATGCTAGCACTACAGCTACTCTTATTTCTTATTATAATTACATTTTTTTAACATATTTGTTGTTTCTAATTACTCCAGGTAATACAGTACAGAGGGTTAATGTGTTTTGAAGAGTCTAACTTACCACAAAGGATGCTTTGCTCCTGGTTAGCTTCCTCTCCTCAGATTCCTCTCCTCAGATTCCTCTCCTCCTCATCACCTAGATCCACACCGCTGCCTGCTGTGTTGGAAGTGGCAGATCTCTCATCAGTTCATCAACACGTAAAATAAAAAAGTGGTGGGGTCGTAGCCACTTGTCCCGTTTTTGTTTTTAGCTTTGTAGCACTTAGCTTTAGCTTTAAGCTCTTCCAGCGATCTCCAGCTTCTTCCAGCTTTTCATGTACTTGTTTGAATAACTACACGTTCGGTCAAGGCGTTCGATAGTTTTGAGCTATTTTAACGTTTCCATTACAAATGTTGCATCGCTCACCGACCAGTTTTACTTCCCCACCATGCGTTAGCATCTACCCACTAGCCAGCCCAGGCGGAGAAGTAAACACGAGGGGGGAGAGGGAGGGAGGGATGAGGGTGCGCGCAGCGCACATGCGCAGTCAGGACAGTTTCCCACAGTCCGGTAAAAGGAACAGATCATGTGTTTACATGCGCACACATCGGGCTACGGATCGGCGTAAACCACCCGTTTCGAACGGATCGCAAATTAGGTCGGATCACGCCGAATACACAAAAAATAACCCGACCGGGGTGTTTACATGACGGACTTTTGATCCGTTCGGCCGTTTGATCCGATTACTTATGTCCATGTAAACATAGCTAGTATTTCCTGTTGAGCTGAATCTCTGGGTTGGAAACGCACTCAATCATAAGGCAGATCTCCGTGGCGCTTTATTTCCTGGCTTGAAGTGATGATGCACGCAGAGGGAGGATATTTTTTGAAAGTAGTGACAAATGTTTACTGGCGAGACAAGTCATCGCTCTAAAGCACAGATCAGTCAGGAGGATCCAGGTCTGAATCTGCTCATTACAACAGCAAAGTTAATGAACATGGTCCATACTTTGAGCTGCGTGTTGCTCTCCATTTGCTGACTCGTGTTGTGGACATGCATGCGGTATTGATATTGGCATGTTGCTATTCTTTTCATTTTGTAAACAAAAGCTTTTCCCCCTCACACCAGCCCTTTTTTTGCATCACATCCTGCTTCCTCTGAGCTCCACCTCCTGGCACCTCTCTGGTGGATTTCCAGCTGTGCGAGTGCACATGTGTGGCTGGGTTACCAAAACACTGCATCGAGGAAGACGTGATTTTACTATGGCTGATGCTCATCAGCTTTTCTTGGTTTGAATGAGTCCTGGTTGACATTTTTTTAAGATGTTGAACCTCTGAATGAGAATGCTGCTGAAGACAAATAGTTCAGCCAATTTCCCAAACTAAACTAGCCGTTTTCTCTTTCACATAAAATATTTATTATCCATGTATGCATGTGTGCGTTTGATTATCTCTGCTGTTAGTAAAATGTCTAATGGACCATTTGAATTTTTTGTTTTTTTTATGAAACGCATAAACATTTTGCAAGGAAATTTTGGAGTCCTCCAAACTCAAGATGACCGTTACAGCTAAATGACCTTAGCAAACACAAAAATGTCTATCATTCAGTGAATTCTTTAAAAAAAAATTTATTCAAATTTATTCATTTTTTAATTCAAATTTATTCATTTTAAAATGCAACACAAAACAATACCACAAACTAAGCTTATACAACACATAAATAAAATGAAGGGTAGCAGCAAGAAGAAAAACTCTTATGTGTCCCCTCTCACAATCAATCAAATCAAACAATCATCTTTAAGTAACTTAACAATAAAAGAACAATTCACCATAATTATCGAACTACAATGCAACATACATAACAGTATTTCATATATATTTTTTCAATAGTCCAGTTTTGATCATTTTCTTCAATGTAATCATTGTTTTTGCATTTTTTACTTTAGTCTCCAAACCATTCCACAATCCAATTCCCTGAATTGAGGTTGACCGACCCTTCAAACTGGTTTTATATTTTGCTTTAACAATATTTTGCTTTAACAAATATTTCTATTCCCTTGAGATTATAACAGCTTCGCCGTTTAACAAAACACATTTGGATATTCACAGGCAATTCATTTTTATGAGCTCTATACAGTACATAACTAATAAAATATTATAATCCACTAAGTCATGGAACTTTAATACTGTAATTTCAGTTGATCAAATAATGTGTTAGATGGGTTCACTAGAATTCAGTGAATTCTTTACAATTTAAGCTAAAAGTTGGCATGTTTGTAGCGAGAGTCGTTCCCAAAACGTACTTTGAGAGCGAACGGCTCACGTAAGATCTGTTTTTAAAACCTTTTCATTAAATGACTCAATTGTACCTCTGTTTGCATGAACCAATGGACAGATTTTAACAATAAAATCACAAATTATTAATTAACTTTTCATTACCGTTCCCCATTCAAGATGGCCACCAAAGCTATCTAATAGTAGCTAGCACAAAAATGACTTAATTCAGACTATTTCAGACATATTGAGCTAAAACTTTGTGTATTATTGGCTGAGAATTGCCCTCAACACATACTTCAAGCCCTAACAGGTCACACAAAATCTGGCAACGCTTACATTTTAGGGTTTGTCACAAATGAATTAAAACATTTAATTCTAGGATCTTTGTTTAAAACACCAGCATGAAATTTAGTGGATGATGTGAATTCCTTTATGCTATTATTTTTTGAGGCTACTGACATTTCTTTGAAAAATAAAATAAAAAATAAAGACACATGCCATCACTTGATATACAGCAGTAGATTGAACATCTGTTGAATCTAGTGACCAAACAAAGTTTCTGAATAAAATGCCTGTGATAGTAAAAGTCTGTGGGCGGTGAGACGTCGGCAGTGTGTACTCGGGTTGACTGACTGGTGCATTGTGTTTTAAAGTCCAGGGCTTATTTGTTTTGGTGCAACAACACACTTTTTTTAACTGTTTGACACCAGCTGCAGCGACCGTCACGGGGGTGGTCTGTCCACAGGAAGCTTACTTTGATGTGTGCACGAGTGTACAATCAGTCTGACTGACCCGTTGAAGACAGAGTTGATCTTTTAGCACAGGTCAAAGTTACAACTCAAAGAAATATTTTGCTCCATTCTTTACTTTTGTTGCCTTTTAAATGTTTTTCCAGCTGTCTCCCGACAAAGGCGAGAGTAAAATCTGAATTGTTAATCTTGTTTAACAAGGCAATAAAACTGTGCTGCTTACTATTTTTAACACATCTTTCTCCTAATTTTATTAAGGGAGCCCTCCCTTTTAGACGCCTCTGTGACCATACAGTCTGCTGCGTGTCCTAACTGAGCTTTTCAATAGAACTGGGGTGTTTGTATGTTTATTTCTTGTGGCATCTGTTAATTTCTCTGGTTTGTTTTCCTCACGCCTCTTCTCTCTTTCTTCTAGACTGTGGGACATGGGTTCCCCCATCAGCCCAGTGCTTTGGCCTTTGACCCCATGCTGCAGCTTATGGCTATCGGCACAAAGTCTGGAGCCATTAAAATGTATCCTTTTATCACAGGTGAGCCGCTGTATCAAACAGAATTAGCTCTGAAAGCATCAAAACTGTGCAGTTTTTTCTTTAGCTGTTAGTTTGCATCTTTCCAGTTGCTTATCTATTGTCTCTGCAGTGCAGCTGCAGGAATCAATGCAACTCCTTCAGATTTTATATTTTAATATGTCGTAGGTGAAGAACCACTCAAGCTGCATAAGTTCAGTGTTAGCCAACAGCACCGCTAGCCGATTGTCTGATGGCCTGACGATGCTGCTTATGGAGTTCAAGCGGTGAGGAAGTGCAGAGTTGGGACTGCAGAGGAGCTGTTTATGTAACATGGGTCCGGTGGGGCTCTGAGCAGCTCTGTGTGTGATCTCTGTGGGAAGTTGTTGTCTGCATCACTGGGCTGGAGTGGAGAGGACTGATCTGTCACTTTTTTAAAAATGGTTGCACTATAGTAGAAAACTGAATAAATGGATATGTTCACAGTATTTGGGTTCTTTACCAGATCAGAGACCAGACCAGAGAAATACATGATTTCACTGGTTTTATAATCATGCATTTTGTGCATATTGGTCATAAAAAACATAATTATTAGTTTTTACTCCACAAACACTATCAAAAATAAGAATTAAGAAATAAATTTTAATTCTAACCAGATTGATAAGCTAATGGCTAAATTAAATCTTTATTTTACCTTTTAAAGAAATCCATTGAGAGTATTAA
>JBBPBX010021260.1:22523-36801 GCA_038048925.1 Garcialebias charrua
CTGGTATTGTAAAGCACTTTGGGGCTCCTCACAGGGGGCTGGAAAGCGCTATATAAATAAGCTCCATTTACCATTTACCATCCATTTATTGCTGAAGAGCTTGTTTAAAAATTGCTGAAATTACCTAAAAACATGCTGAAATATAGCACAAGTGAAAGAACAAGCCAAAGTTAGCAGAAGAAATCAGAAAGAACAAATATTTGCTGAATTAGGTTTAAATAATCAGAAATTGGCACAAAAATAGCTGAAAAGTAGCTGAAAAGGCATAAAGAAGTTTCTACCAGAAAGAAGTGGAAGGAGCTAAAGAAAATGTGGAATTAGTTGAAAAAGATGAATTTAGGACAAAAACAACAAAAAAGTAGCTGAAATAGCATAATAAGCTTAAATGATCAGAAACAAGTTAATTAGGCTGAATGTAACAAAAATTACCACATAAAACTTGAATTTATCTAAAAACGGCTGAAATTAGCTAAAAAAATATATTTGAAAAGGTAGAATAATCAGAATCAGAATCAGAATAAGCTTTATTATCATTGCAATGAGATACAATGAGAATATGTCCGTAATCTTCTCATGTCCATATGGACATATTCTCGTCAGTCATCCGAAAGATGGGCGGAGTGCACGTAGCTGCTGCTATACAGCACGGCCTTCTTATTATTTTCAGAATACATTTTCTACATGGAAAAAGGGACAAAGCCATGAGGAGAGTATTCCGAAAAAATATCTCTTCACACCATGCCAAAGTCAAAAAAAGTCAAAGTCAACTTTATTGTCAAAACTGCAACATGTACAGGACATACACAGGATTGAAATTGCATTTCTCTCTGTCCCTCGGTGCAACAGTAAACATTTAAACACTAAAACACTGAAACATTTAATAAACATAAGCATAAAATGAAATAATAAAAGTGTAATACTGTCCTGAGTTTTTGCATAGTAGTTTTTGCATAGTAGTAGTATGAAAGTATGAAAAGTTACACCAACACTAAAACACTAAACATTTAATAAACATAAGCATAAAATGAAATAACAAAAGTGTAATACTGTCCTGAGTTTTTTGCATAGTAGTATAAAAGTGTAAAAAGTATATCTATAAAATAAAATGAAAGTTCTGGCATTGACATTTGTAATAGAGTGACAAAGCAGCATATGAAGTTTATGTACACAGTATATGTATGAGGTAGTTGATATTGGTATAGAGGTAAAGTGGCATATGCAATAAGGCTAAAAAAATATATATATCAGCAGTAGTGTAGATATAAAAAGTAGTGTAAATGTAAACAGTAGTAATAAATGTAAACAGTAGTAATAAATGTAAACAGTAGTAATAAATGTAAACAGTAGTAATAAATGTAAACAGTAGTAATAAATGTAAACAGTAGTAATAAATGTAAACAGTAGTAATAAATGTAAACAGTAGTAATAAATGTAAACAGTAGTAATAAATGTAAACAGTAGTAATAAATGTAAACAGTGAATGTAAACAGTAGTATGACTATAGGCAGTAATGTAATACAAACATTAGTGCAAATATGAGAAGTAGTGCAAACTGAATGAGCACATGACCGAGAGTTTAGTGAATAACCCGTTTGATGACACAGAGTCCAGTGTTAAAAACTTTGTGTTGAGTGGTAATGTGTGAGAAAGTTTTTTGTGTTAAGGCAGTTCAAATGGGAGGGGAGGCAGAGCAGGCAGAGTGTTTAGCATTCTGACTGCCTGATGAACAGAGCTGTCTCTCAGTCTGCTGGTTCGAGCCTGGAGACTCCTCAGTCTCCTCCCTGATGGCAGCAGTCTGAAGCAGCTGTGTAGTGGGTGTGTGGGATCACCTGCCATGCAGTGGGCTTTCCGAGTGAGGCGTTTGCTGTGTAAGTCCTGCAGTGAGGGCAAGGAGGTGCCGACGATCTTCTCAGCTGCTCTCACGATGCGCTGGAGGCTCTTGCGGCAGGATGCAGTACATGCACCAAACCACACCGTGATGCAGCTGGTCAGGACACTTTCTATGGCACCCCTGTAGAAGGTGCACATGATGGGGGTTGAAGCTCCAGCCCTTTTCAGCTTGCGGAGAAAGTAGAGGCGCTGGTGAGCCTTCTTGGCCAGTGCTGCAGTGTTCCTGCTCCAGGACAGGTCCTTTGAGACGTGCACTCCCAGGAACTTGGTGCTGTCCACTCTCTCCACTGCGGTGCTGTTGATGGTCAGAGGGGCATGTTGGGCATCCCTCTTCCTGAAGTCCACAACAATCTCCTTTGTCTTCTCCACGTTGAGAGTGAGATTGTTGTGTCCGCACCACAAGGCCAAGCGGCTCACCTCGTTCCTGTAGTCCGTCTCATCGTTGTTGCTGATGAGACCTACCACTGTTGTGTCGTCCGCAAACTTGATGAAGTGGTTGGAGCTGTACGATGGTGTGCAGTCGTGTGTTAGCAGGGTGAATAGAAGGGGGCTCAGCACACATCCTTGTGGGGCCCCTGTGTTCAATGTGATGGTGCTGGATGTGTTATTCCCGACCCGTACTGCCTGTGGTCTCCCGGTCAGGAAGTCTTGTCCTATCAGGATACGATTTAAGACATTAAAAAACTGCCAGCAAGCACATTTATGAACATTTACATATGCATTTATGACGAGGTGGCCCATGAAGCAAACAGATAGTCCATTGTCCTGATAAGATGATGGTCAACCAGCACAGTTCTGATAAGCCTCCACAGAAGCGTGGGGGTGGGGGGGAAGATGGGCGATAGACAAAGCTTTTCATTAGTTTAAACTTTTCCCAGGAGAAGTTGATAAGTCAATCTGTTTCAAGGCCAGTTAGATTCGGATAATCCACAATTGTTTATTTATTCAGGTAGTCTATTTTTCCTTGTCCGCCTTTGAGTGTGTACTGATGCTTCCAATGTCCGAAATGGCCAGATTAGGGCGCATTCTACTGGTCCGTGCTCACGAGCCTCTTCAAGGTCGTTTTCATGCTGACGAGTCCCAAATCCGCAGGTGGATTGCGATTCAAATCACTTCCATCTTACAGTTTCGCACATAAATCAGCTGATTTTGAGTCTTCAAAGCATGAACCAGACCTTCACATATAGGCAGCAGCCTGACAAGGGCCAAATTAGCTGTGGCCATCTTCTTTGTATGTTGATGAACCAGGAACAAAACAATTCCAAAAGCAGGTAACCTGTTATCATAAATGCCATTATCAGCAATTTCGGCATCCTCAATCAACAGCAGAGGTAGACAGATCCAGCTGCATGTGTCGTCCGGCCAGATGAGGGTTCTCCAGGAACCTTTCGCTTTGTTGAAAAGATTTTGTCGTGTGTCGAAAGTCCAGTTGATCTGATCCAAAATACCGGTAGTAGTTTTCATTTCAGAAGATGTGTAAAAACCAATACACATACAGAGAGCAAAAAAGCAGGAGGAGAAAAGGGAGCGGGACGAAAGCGTTCGTCTCATTAGAGAGCTAGTGAGGAAAAAAGCTTCAGTTTTAGCAAGCTTAAATTATCAGAAGAAAGCAGAAAGAACATGTTTGCTGAAAGAAGCAGAAATTAGCACAAAAAAGTGGAAATTATCTGGGGAAAAAACTAAAATTAACAAAAGACTGCTGAAAAGTTGCTGAAAAGGCAGAGAGAAACTTAAATTACCAAAAGGAAGTGGGGGAGCACATTTTTGCTGAACTGGGTTGAAAAAAGTTTAAATGAGTACAGAAAATGTGGAATTAGCTGAAAATAAACAAAATACAATAAATAAACATAAAACAGCTATATAGTAGCTGAAATATTAGAAAAAGTTTAAACTCTTTTTGGGACCAGTGCTTCTTTCATCTTGATAAGCTGAAAGCAGCATAAAAAGCTGAAATCAGAAGAAAGTTCAAATAAGCATAAAAAATATTGTAGTTAGTAAGAATCTGAAAGGAGCACAAACCAGCTGCAAAAAAAACTACGGAAACTAGCTGAAAGTAGCTGATTTTTTTTTTTAATTTGCAGAAGGAAGCTGAAAGAAGCTGAAGCAGAACAAAAAGTGAAAGGAGCAGTAAAAGGTTTTAAACAGATCTAAAGATCTGAAGGTTGTAAAATGAGCTCAATTAATTTTCTCTGAGGGAAAAAAATTGCAGAAAAGGGTAAATATTTAAAAAAAGTTAAAGTTGCACCAACACCAGAAGTCATATTGTCCTGAACGAGCTGAATGTTTTGATTTATGATCTTTTGAAATAGCTTGAAAACGGCAGGACGAGAATCACACGAAAAACATACGGAAGAAAAATGGATGACAGTAGAGTGAATTCATGAGTTCCCACTGTTAACCTGGAAAACCAGTTGTGTATGTTCAAATGATTTAGTATTTATTTTATTTTGTACATTTCTCTTTCTTATTCTACAGTTTCTGTCATCAGACCTACTTGCTGCTTCATCCTAAAACAATGACACCTCCTGTGATGTGCTTCCTCGTCGTCCTGGTTCTGCCTCATGCTCCAGACAATGAGTTCTGATCCCTCTCTTACGTCAGCCATCTACACAGAACATCTAAACCTCTGCCATCCAGCCTTAAGGTTCGTCCTGCCACTCTCTATCACCATCCTTCACTTACTTGATCGTTGATCCGCTCCACCATACTGCAGTCCCTCAGTACCAACCACAAACCCAAAAGAGAAGACCATAAAGTAAGCCTGAACGACCATATCTGTGCAGCATCATCATATCTCGCTCTGACATCAACACCCTCATCGTATCCCTTTCCCTGCAGATGCCTGCTGTGTTCCTGTACCAGTTTTTTCTGCTGGTCTCTTGTGTTAGTCAGGACTCTGAGAATTTGAAGAATTGATGTAAACGTTATACAGGTAGTCCTCGACTTACGACGTAGATCCGATCCTACGCGGCGTCGTAAACTGAATTTTGACGTAAGTCGAAATATACGTACATACTGCACCATGTACAGTACAGTATTACTAAGCACTTAGCCTATCCTAACACAGTACCCTATATAATTATCAAAAAACACATATGTTTGGGAGCCATAATGAAGGGAAAAAAGAGTTAAGGCCTGCTGGGATGCTGGTGACGCCATATTCCTCCATCCATCGGCTGTTTTCTCCATTATGTTTACGATGTAAAACCGCGTTCACAGTACAGTTTTGTTTGTTTTTTGAATGTCCAGAGGACCAGAATTAGCTTTTTTAGAGAGTACAGTGCAGTATTCCTCCGCCGCTACGTTTATGACGTAAAACCGGAAACTGCTTAACTCGGCTTTTCAAAATAAATAAATAAATTAAATATATATATATATATATCCATCCATCCATTTTCTTCCGCTTATCCGGGGTCGGGTCGCGGGGGTAGCAGCCTAAGTAGGGAGGCCCAGACTTCCCTCTCCCCAGCCACTTGGAGCAGCTCCTCTGGGGGAATCCCAAGGCGTTCCCAGGCCAGCCGAGAAACATAGTCCCTCCAGCGTGTCCTGGGTCTTCCTCTGGGTCTCCTCCCGGTGGGACATGCCCGGAACACCTCACCAGGGAGGCGTCCAGGAGGCATCCTAACCAGATGCCCGAGCCACCTCAACTGGCTCCTCTCGATGTGGAGAAGCAGCGGCTCTACTCCGAGTCCCTCCCGGATGACTGAGCTTCTCACCCTATCTCTAAGGGAGAGTCCAGCCACCCTGCGGAGAAAACTCATTTCAGCCGCTTGTATCCGAGATCTCGTTCTTTCGGTCACAACCCAAAGCTCATGACCATAGATGAGGGTGGGAACGTAGATCGATCGGTAAATTGAGAGCTTTGCCTTTTGACTCAGCTCTCTCTTCACCACGACAGACCGGTACAGCGCCCGCTTCACTGCGGACGCTGCACCTATCCGCCTATCGATCTCACGCTCCAGTTTTCCCTCATTCGTGAACAAGATCCCGAGATACTTAAACTCCTCCACTTGGGGCAGGACCTCCTCCCCGACCCGGAGAGGGCATGCTACCCTTTTCCGGCTCAAGACCATATATATTATATATATATTTTTATATATACATATATATATATATATATATATATATATATATATATATATATATATATATATATATATACACAAATGAAAGAGTGGAGATCAGGTGGTTCTCTATGGACTTTAGATGTTTGGACAAGCTGACAATCTGGAGAAGCTGCACATATTTACTGACCTGACCCACTTAAGTGAAGACCAGATCAGTCACCTGGGCCCTGCTTGCTGTTCTGTTGCCCTGAAGGCTGCAGGTTTGGAAGAATTTGGAGTTAATTAAGTTCTGTTTAATTTCTGTCCAGTTTTATTAAAAAGTTATTTAAATCAAACTAAGTACACAACAGAGTATTTAACATCAGGGTGGATGCTCAGTGCTTTATTTATGGTTATTTAAGTCTGCGTTATGTAACGGTTTGATGATCCTTGTCACATATTTATTTAGGTTTTTTGTGTATTGTCTAAATAAATAAATAAAAAAGATTTTGTCGCTGTGTTCTTTCAAATAGAAAATTATTTCACTGCATGTTCATGAAGAATAAGACAAAGCAACAGTACTGTTCATCCAATCATCATTTTAATGTTTGCATGAAAACATGGTGACTATGAGAACATCCTGTGTTCCTGGGTTCCTCTTCTTCGGACGTAGAAGTACACCTCTGGGTGTAAAATCCTCATCGGAAGCCCATCGACAATGTTTCAAAACTGCATAACACAGATAAAATGTAACACAAAGTAAGAGCTACACATAACTTATTGAAAGGGTTATACATAATTTACGATACTTTATTACAAATACGCAAAGATTTGAGAAGCAAATAGTCTATCCTTACCGGTGTTTTGACTGCGCCGACGCCATTACAACTGTGTTTAGATGCATGCGCGTTCACGAGACAGCCAAGCTGTGGAGGAGGAGCTAAGGAGGCGGAGTTGCAGGTCACCCAGAGTGCAAGGGGGAGGAGGGAGAACGGTCTCTGTTCAAAATTTTTCTAAGTTTCAGGGCTTTGCAGAAATCGCAGATAGTACCTTTAAAGTGCTAAAACATTTAATACTGAAATAGACCTCTAAGTCATTCAGTCTCTCAGATGGTGCTGCGTGAAAAACAATTTAGAGTTTAAAACAAAGCTTTGGTGGAAACTTATTTTTTAACCCTTAGGATTTTCATTGTCCTGGATGACTGAGAATCTGCACAAATGTAGACATAAAAAAAAAGGTTATTCATTAGGTGCAGCGCGGTGGCTCAGTTGGTAGAGCTGCTGCCTCTCACTGAGCAGTCTGCCCATCAGGCTCAAATCCCATGGGTCCTCTCTGAGTGCAGTGTGCATGTTCTCTGTGTAGGTTTTCTCCAGGTACTCCAGTTTCCTCCCACAGACCAAAAACATGCATGTTGGACTGACTGGTGACTCTACAGTGTCTCTAGGTGAGAGACTGAATGGTTGTTTGTCCCGTTTGTCTCTATGTGTCCCTGTGATGGACGCCTGTCCACAGGGTCCCCCGCCTCTCAGACAGTGACTGCTGAACATGGACACCACCCCCCATGACCCAAAAAAGAAGATGATGGTTGTAAGAGGTTTTGATCTTAAAGTTTTGCATCAGTTTATGGTCACTTTGTCAGGACTGTGTTTTATTTTTTCTTGATGCAGATCCTTGGATTCAGAACTCGTTCCTCGGCTTTATCAGCTGAGCAAAAACATTCATCACAAGAATTATCTGAGCAATAGAAAGATTTTGTTGATAAATGGCCAACAGTGCACTGTATAGAAGTTCTGTCAGTTTACTGCTCTGGAGCTTTCAGATGTTTGTTAACACAATCCCAAGATGGACAGACATCAGCAATGATCTTAATTGCAGCCCATCAAGCTGGGAGGGGTTAAAGGTCAGATGTGGACATCTCGGTATGTTCAACCAAAAGTCAGACCATGCAACTGTTGAGAAAAGACTTGAGCTCCATCTCAGACTCTACAGAGCTGTGAACGTGAAAAGATTTTAAACTTGTAACATCTTCACATCCGACGTCTTCTTTAAAGGTGCTTTGTGTAACTTTCAGTAGAGTGCAGAACTTAAGAAATATTTTCAACAGGCAAGCATTCTGACCCCTCCCCCTCAGAGCCATATATGGCTCTGCTCCCCCTAGCCCTGCTGAAATTCAAATTCAAGCTCTGTTTTTATTGGCTGGTTAACGGCGGGTCACTCTGTGTTTTTATAAATGCTGATAGAGAAGCAAGAGGACTATAGTTTTTTTCAGAGATTATTTTGTCTAACATCAGTTTGTCAGTAGACAGTGACAGAGTGAAGAAATATGTTAAAAATATATTGTTAGAAAAGTTACAGACTGCACTACAAAGTTACATCGTGCAGCTTTAAAACACTGAAAAAGATTATAGTTTAGTACTGACCTCAGTTTCTGACAGAACAGTGGGAAAAAGACTGATCGCCACCATCATCATTGGGCTCATCTCGGATGATGATGAGTCTGCGTACAGGAGAGAGGTGGGTCGGCTGGTGACCTGGTGCAGCAACAACAACCTGGAGCTCAACGTCCCAGAAGACAGTGGAGATGATTGTGGACTTCAGGAAAGACAGAGCCCCTCTGCCCCCCATCACCTTTAACAACACCCCCATCATCATTGGGGACTGCTACCGGTTCCTCGGCACCACCATCACCCAGGACCTCAAGTGGGAGCCAACCATCAGCTCCCTCATCAAAAAGGCTCAGCAGAGGATGTACTTCCTGCGACAGCTGAGGAAGGCCAAGCTGCCGGCCAAGCTGATGGTGCAGTTCTACACGGCCATCATCGAGTCCATCTCAGCGCGTCCATCACAGTGTGGTACGCCGGGGCCACTGTCAGGGACAGACACAGACTGCAGCGCATTGTGCGCTCTGCTGAGAAGGTAATCGGCTGTAGTCTCCCATCTCTCCATGACCTGTACGTCTCCAGGACTGTGAGGCGAGCAGGTCGGATCACAGCTGACCCTTCTCACCCTGCATACGGTCTGTTCGAACCACTCCCCTCAGGCAGGAGGCTTCGGTCAATTGGGACCAGAACCTCCCGCCATAAAAACAGTTTCTTCCCCTCTGCTGTCAGACTTTTGAACACTCATAACCATGTTACCTCATAACTTGCCTTGGTCGCTGTATTTTGTATTTTGATTGGGAATCACTGTATCACTGTATTTTGATTGCACCACTCTAATTGCGCTGTTTCTTAGTAGGTTTTGTTCACTGAATATTGTATTGATGTTTTATGGTTTATGTTTTTTATGTTTCTATATTTTATGCACCGTTATGCCGAAGCAAATTCCTAGTCTGTGAATCCTGTTCATTGACAATGGCGATAATAAACAGAATCTGAATTCCACCCCCTGGCTTCGCCACTGCCACTGGTGGTGGATAAAATGGTTCCCTCCCGTCCTCAGAACCTGACAAGAGCCCCCCAGTGTAACTCCTACCTACTTAAATATGTTGCACCAGCAGCTACTTGTTCCCTGCAGAAACGTTCTCTGCTCGGACCCCTCGGGGTCATCAGCTCACTGCTCGTCATCGACAAAATGTGTCATTTCATGACAATCATTTTAGCTTTGCACCATGGTCTAACTTTATATTTAAACATTTATTTTTTTGTAAACATGAAAACATGCACACACATGTTAGTTATAGCATGTATACACATTTTTAAAAAGTACTGTAGACTGAAAACAAAAAGATGGAATGAGCAACAAGTGTTTACACGTAAACTCTCGTCTTTATTGTTTAGTCATATTAGTCACTGACGGTCCAGAAGAGGATTGTAATGTTTGTGCAGTGCTTTATCTTACATCCAGCTGAATACGTGACCGTAACAAAATAAAATGGAACAATCTATACAAAGCTGCATGTGCAATTTGCTCAGCAGTGACTCTTCTTTTATTGGGAGGGAGAATGGACATTTATAAATATGAACATTTTACACGGTTCATCTTTCTGAGTCCTTCAGCATGGCGGTGATGCGCAGCAGTATTTCTTCACTGCAACATGTCGATGTGACGAAGCTGTAGAGTAATGCTGTTTAATGCACAGGGAGTGAATAAAACTCAACAGTTGGCACCAGGAAATCCACAATGAAGATGCTAAATGTAATATACAAAAACTGTGGGGTTGAGTGCTGCGCCCCGGCCTCCTGCTCACAGGAAATAAGGCGTCGTGGTCCGGGGGGGGATGACCCTTTCAGAGTCAGGCACAGCTCTGAAGAGCTTTGGCTCCCGTGTGTTGGCGTCTTTGAAGACCATGATGGAGGCGATGTTGCCACAGCGGTAGCAGTAGTTGGGAGCGGACCACACGGTGACCAGCTTCTCATCAAACATGAACTTGTAGCCTTCATGGACGAGCTGGTGCGCCCTGCAGATGAGCTTCAGGTTGTTGATGTGAACAAACTGCACACACACACACACACACACACACACACACACACACACACACACGTGTTAAACTGATGACATTGCAACGCATCAGTTGGACATTTATGGTCAATATAAAATGTTTCTGGCACAAGATGTGGAAATATTATTTCTACACAGTAGTCCCTCGCTACTTCACGATTCCTTTATCACGGATTTGCTCTATCGCGGTTTTTCAAAATAAAATTGGACATGATTCTGTGTGGAGACTCCTGAAGAGGGAACAGCTGAAAGAAGATTTTTTTTCCTCTTTACCTCTGTCTCTATACTTCAGATTTTATAGTAGCCCACTAGATGGTGTTCTGCTTTTGTACGTGAGCGCCTCTAACAAAAAATAAAAAAATTGCTCTCAGGTCACTTCAACTGATCCTAGAACAAAATAGTTTCAGTTTGGATGTAAAGAGTGAAAAGCTCTTTCGTCATGTGCACAAAAATCATTTGGTCTGAAAAAGATGTTTCATGTGCAAGTCACAGCTGACTGCCGCTGTTTGCCCCAAAGCAGGACGCCATTAACGGGTGCACGCGCTCCTGCAGTGGGTCAGTAAAAGCAAAGGTCAGAAAATGGAGTTGTCCATAGGTCGAGTTTAAATAATAATAATAATAATAATAATAATAATGTTGGTATAAAAAAACCTCCATGTCCAAACACCTATGCCCCTTTTCCACCGCTCGGCTTGGGTCGGATCAGATCAGCTCAGTTCGGGTCGGGTCACATCTAGTTCTGTTTCCACAGCTTTTTTGTACCACTTCTGTGCAGATTTTATTTTTTTTACTAACAGAATGTAATCACAAGATGTTCATGTACAAACAGTAACCTGTTGGAGTTATTTTAAATAAAATTCGATTTTTTATCATTTATTTTCTGAGGTTTGGAAGAAGTCAAAACAAAACAATTTAAATGCAGCAGATTTGACCACTACGTGGCATTATTCAGGAACGGTTAAGCTCAGGAACCGTCGTGCTAAACAGCTATGAAATATATTTTTATATCTATTTAGCTACATTTTAAGGAAATACACACGTGCATACGCGCGAGTGCACACGCGCGCGTGCACGTGGCGATCCTAGTTTTTAAACTCCTGCAGTTTTGAGCACTACGTGAATTTATTAAGGACACGTTCAGCTGAAGACCCATCTTTGCTATAATTTTAAAAACAAATAATTGTTTTTACCGTGTTAATCATTTACAGTACTTCCGTGTTCGCTCCCTCGCTTCAGTGAAAGCAGCTTCAGTCCACACACATTCCTCCTCCCGGAGCGCATCAGCGCGGGTCGTCCCTGCTCAGAAACCACACCAGAAATCTGGTGCGGCGCAGCTCGGAATATCCGGTGGAGATGGCGCAAAGTGGGTGTCTGCGACGCACATATTACGCAATAACCGACCCGAGCTGACCTGTGGAAAAGGGGCTCAAGTGACACGATGGTCTGCTCAAGGCCTCATTGTCAGCTGCCACATCTGAAGCTGGGTGGAGGGCCTTCACACAACCCTGGGCTGGAACTAAATTTAAATGCTCTACAAATAATTTGGGGTTTACTAAATGGGGAAAATGCATATTTTCTAAAAACTGTCATAAAATAAACATGTTGTCAATTCTTAAAAATAAACAAAAAAAAGTATTTTAATTTTTACTAAATGCCCTAAAAGAGTTCACATTTTTTTAAGTAAATTAAATTTGGTATTTTTATTTCAGGCTGTGATGCTTTCAAAGACCGACCAGTTTATTGTGGAAAACATGTCAAATAATATTTTTAAGTCAAGTTTTCCCTTAAGGAGCGTGAAGGTCATGCAGTCAAAGGACAATCAGAGTAAACAGGAAGTCTACAGTCAAACATACGAACGGGCTCACTTTCCTTTGTGCTGCTACAAAACAGAACTGTGAAGAAGAGTGACTGAACATCAGCCTTCGACGTGAAGCAGAACCCTCGTGCAGTCATCGTACAGATAGTCATCTCCTGACACGTTTTACTGGAAAATCTCATTAATGTAACAGACTGGTTGAACTCCAGTCCTGTCAACAGCTGAAGTGTATCTGGCCAGTGTGAAGGGGTCTGACGGCCCTCGATGCCCACACCATGTGTGCATATTTTCTACTTTTGACTTCCTAGATTATATATTCCTTTATTTATGGTATGAAAACATAAAACCAGGGTCTTTGGACATTTAATGTTTTCTACCTACCTCATTTGTGACCTTTGCACCAAAGAGCCACCCAGCTCCTCTGGGACTGATGGCCCACGTATCCACGTCTTCAGGGTCCGACCACACCAGGTCACAGAAGGCTCCTTTGTGGGGGATCTCCTGGTTCCGCTCAATGGTTCGGATCTGGTCCAGGGTCTTTATGTCTGGAGAGAGGCCTCCATGGACACACAGGACCTGCTCATCCATCAGCTGCAGACAGCAACACAACATCTGCATCACGGCTCGTCTGCACTGAATCTTCACACGTTTCTCTGTGTCTCTATGTTCATGGGGTTGTCTTCCTCAAACAGAGTACGTAGTGCAGTGGCTCCCAGCAGGTTTTCTTCAAACACCCCCCTTCTTACTGCCTAGTCAATCTCCCAAAAGACTCAGATTAATCTCTTTACCAAAGTGATAAAAGAATAAAGTAAATATAATCAATAAGTAATGGTAGCTAAATACAGTATAAAGTAAATACTAAAAGAATAAAGTAAATTGTCATAAACTTTTATTTGTAAAAGGTATAAACTAGTGGTTGTACAACAGAAATAACTACTTTAACTACTTTTTATAACTATAATAACTACTTTTTTCTTAGTTCATATCCTAGATGTTATTACTGTTTTTCTCTTACATTTTGTTGTTGGATGTAACTGGGACCCCGTGTACATAATCTCGTTTCATCACATGTACCACATGCGGTGCAAATGACAATAAAGACTCTCTGACTCTCTGACACTGCTTTGAGAATTACTCGCATAAGTTTTCTTTAAAAACTAAGAGTAATCTTAAAAACAGTCTTAAAAAAATAAAAATTGTAGTTTTGTCAAGGTATTTTCCTGATCCATTTTGCAATTTCCATCTATTTGATCTATTATGTCCTTGACAATATGAAGATAAAGAAATGACCATCAATAATAAAGAAATGACAATCAATAATAAAGAAATGACAATCAATAATAAAGAAATGACAATCAATAATAAAGAAATGACAATCAATAATAAAGAAATGACAATAAAGAAACTCTGACTCTGACAGTGTTACAGAGCAGGACAGTTTTTATTTTATCCACTGCATGAGCCCTGTCACACGTCAACTACAATTTTCAGGCAGGTGGTTTCAGAAGTTTTCTCCATTATTGTACAGATTTTTAGTCTTGGTGATTAAAAGGGAACACTCAAAAGATGCTTCTGTGGCTCTGTGCACATCACCTGCTCTTTCAAAGGTTTTTCTGATGTCAACTGCTTGTTCCTGAAAGTATTCCTGGATTTCACCATCACCAATAGTAATAAAAAAAATCTAAACTAGGAAAAATGTACTTGTGTTGTCAGAAAAATGACTCATCTTTGTGCTTTTACACATTTAAACATTTACAACTGTATGTGCTTATGTTTATGTTATATATTTAATAAATGTAAGCTTTACCAAGACGAATAACACCCTGCCTCCTCTCAGGCAGTCGTGCTGCCAACTGCGATCCAGACGTGCACAGTATGACGTCATAACAAAGCGCTCTTAAAGTGACAGTACAGATTTTAGTTTTTAACATAATACGTTATAGAAAACTCTTCAAACAAAAACAAAATGAGGGTTCTTCAGTGTTGATCAGGATTTGGTGAAATTTCAAAGATTATAATTAAAAACAAAGGCATATTTTCTAAAGTTGTTACACAGACAACAGTGTTGCCCCTAGATAACTTGCCA
>JBBPBX010021261.1:0-33467 GCA_038048925.1 Garcialebias charrua
ACGCGTATCAGTCAGAAATGGCAAATAGGCATTAGATAAAGGGCTTTCAATTATTTAAAACCTACCTGGCTTGAGTCACTGCATGGCTCATTTCCCAGACAACAACAAAAAAGACCGGAAGCATGTGATCGGTAGGTACAGCTCACTTTGGATGTGTCCAGGGCACTGAAATCTGCGCCCAGCATCTTCCCATTGTTTTGTAATGTCGTGGAATAACTGCGCATGCGCAATTTATAATGAGAGTCTATGGATAAGATTCATGCGCCCCCAGGACTGGAAATACGTCACCAATCAAAAAAACGTTTTTTGAAACAAACAATATAACTCATCATTACTCATAAAATATTAATCCTACACAACTAAAAACATATGCATATATTTCGAAATATTTTCATTTTATTATTTTATTTTTATTTTAAAAAAAAATAAGTCTTCAATGTAAAATAGTGAATGGCTCCAGAAGTTCCAGTGGGGCGGTGCCCTAGCGCCCCCTATTGACCAGCCGTCTCTGCTAGAGTTTAATTTAGACTAAACTAATAAAAATTATGTAATTTTGTTTTATGCCATCTGAGTAAATTCTCTCAAGTCACAACTTCTCATTCCCTATTTAAACTGTAAGGACACTTACACCTTAACATTTGTGATGTCCTAGACCAGGCCATACTGTGCTGTACCATGCCATCAGCAGCCTTTTTATTGGGGACTGCCATGCAAATGCATGGCAGGCACCTATTATTCTACACCTCGGAATAACACATTTTTAAAAATTAATATCCATTTTGATTATCAATCATTAATATTTAATAACAATTTACAAATTAACAATATATTATAATTATAATAATAATAATAATCCTTTTATTTAAAAGCGCTTTTCAGGACACCCAAGGACACTTAGTATTGATTATTAATATTTATTATCATTAATATATTAATATTTATTATTAATAATATTTTACTGATATAAATACTTCAACGCTCACGTGGGCAATGACAGTGAGACCTGGAGGGGTGTGGTTGGGAGGAACGGCCCCCCTGATCTGAACCCGAGTTGGTGTTCTGTTGTTGGACTTCTGTGCTCGTCATGGATTGTCCATAACGAACACCATGTTCAGGCATAAGGGTGTCCATATGTGCTCTTGGCACCAGGACACCCTAGGTCGTAGTTCAATGATCGACTTTGTTGTCGTCTCATCTGATCTGCGGCCGCATGTCCTGGACACTCGGGTGAAGAGAGGGGCGGAGCTGTCAACTGACCACTACCTGGTGGTGAGTTGGCTCCGATGGTGGGGGAGGATGCCGGTCAGACCTGGCAGACCCAAACGTATTGTGAGGGTCTGCTGGGAACGTCTGGCAGAGTCTCCCGTAAGACGGAGCTTTAACTCCCACCTCCGGGAGAGCTTTGAACACGTTCCGAGGGAGGCGGGGGACATTGAGTCCGAGTGGGCCATGTTCCGCGCCTCTATTGTCGAGGTAGCTTATCAGAGTTGTGGCCGCAAGGTTGTTGGTGCCTGTCGTGGTGGCAACCCTCAAACCCGGTGGTGGACACCGGCGGTGAGGGATGCTGTCAAGCTGAAGAAGGAGTCCTATTGGGCCTTTTTGGCCTGTGGGACCCCGGAAGCAGCAGATAGGTACCGACAGTCCAAGCGGCATGCGGCTCGGGTGGTTAAAACTCGGGCGTGGGAGGAGTTCGGAGAGGCCATGGAGAGTCCCTCCCGGATGACTGAGCTTCTCACCCTATCTCTAAGGGAGAGTCCAGACACCCTGCGGAGAAAACTCATTTCAGCCGCTTGTATCCGAGATCTCGTTCTTTCGGTCATAACCCAAAGCTCATGACCATAGATGAGGGTGGGAACGTAGATCGATCGGTAAATTGAGAGCTTTGCCTTTTGACTCAGCTCTCTCTTCACCACGACAGACCGGTACAGCGCCCGCTTCACTGCGGACGCTGCACCTATCCGCCTATCGATCTCACGCTCCAGTTTTCCCTCATTCGTGAACAAGACCCTGTGATACTTAAACTCCTCCACTTGGGGCAGGACCTCCTCCCCGACCCGGAGAAGGCATGCTACCCTTTTCCCTTTTCCAATTTGAAATAAGAAATATAAAATATGATAAAAATACATTTTTGTGTTTATTTCATTCCTATTCAAGACACTTTGATAAGAATGACTATATATTTAATATAGGGGTCTTAGATGGGACCACATCACACCTGTTTTATTCTCACTACATTGGCTTCCTGTCCATTTTAGGATAGATTTTAAACTTTTATTATTTGTTTTTAAAGCTCTGAATGGCCTCGCTCCTACTTATATAACGGAGTTGTTAAGTTTCCCCGCCCGCTCCAGGTCTCTGAGGTCAGATAGCCAACTCTTGCTCTCTGTTCCACGGACAAAATATAAACGTTGGGGTGACCGTGCCTTTTCTGCGGCCGCACCTCGACTCTGGAATACACTCCCACTTGAGCTACGCCAGATTACTGAACTTGGCCCTTTTAAATCAAAGCTTAAGACTTTTTTATTCAAACTGGCTTTTAGTAATTAAATATGTGGTGACATTTCTGGTTTTATTTTTGCTTTTATGTTGTGTTTTTCTTGATTTTTAATCTGTCTTTTTAAGTACTGCACTGTTTTTTGTTAAGCACTTTGGTCACCACCACCGTGGTTGTGTAAAGTGCTATATAAATGAATAAATGAAATGAAATGAAATAGGCAGATACAATGTATTTATGTTTACAATTTTGGTTGGTGGTGTGCCTCGGGATTTTTTTCAATGAAAACACTGTGCCTTGGCTCAAAAAAGGTTGAAAAACACTGATTTAGGAGACATAATGAAGGAAAAAAATAGTTAATTTCCTACTCTGGACTGGTGGTGAAGCCATTTCCTTGCTCCTCCCTCCCTCCACCGGATTCTCCATTCGTTTACGTCGTAAAACCGCCATCCATAAAACAGCTACTTTTCCACAGCTGCTGCCTGTTTCTGCCTGTCCAGCTCTATCCTAACACAGTACCCTACATAATTATCAAAAAACACATACCTTACATTTAGGAGCCATAATGAAGGAAAAAAGAGTTAATAACCTACTGGTATGCTGGTGAAGCCATTTTCCTTCGTCCATCCGTCCCTCCGCTGTAATCTCCATTCCGTTTACGACGTAAAACCGCCGTTCATCTCCCAGTTCATGTATCCAAGTGCAGCAACCTCTGATCGGACACACGGTACGTCCAAAGCTGGCTGTCTGTCCAGCTTGCTCCAACAAGTTTTGTAGCATCCGCAGCTAACCGGAAACTGCGTAAATCTGCTTCATAATAATAATAATAATACTTTATTTCTAAATCCATTTAAAACAACCACAGCTGCAACAAAGTGCTGTACACATAAAATCAAGAACATTTAAACACATAACATAAGATTTTTCACACACAAAAAAATTATGAGATGCGTGACATAACCCCGAAACGTCGTAAGTCGAGGACTACCTGTATTTGTCCAGTGGTTCAGATGTTCTGTGAACCACATGGTTACGTGAAAACTGACTCGCAACAGCACCGTGATGGGCGGCGCGCGGGTGGTAATTATCCTAACTCTGAAAGCTTCCGTGTCCATCAGGGATAAACACCGGGAAACAAACGGCCTTTGGATCGTGGAGCCCAGTGAGGGGCCACACACCGTCCAGTTTCCTGCACTGGCTGGGTGGAGTGGTCCACATCTCTTATCTGGTCCTGAGGGGCCAGATCAGAACTTCCTCAGAGACCGAGTCATTTGAAACTGGAAGAGGCTGTGGTCAAACAGGAGCTCAGATACCATCGCTTCCATAAAGGCAGTGCTGACCCGGGGGGGCGCTGACGTCTTTCACCAAACATGGAGGCTGAGCAGAAAAGACATGTTGTTGTTTGTGACGGCCTGGAAAGTTGTTTCTCACCAAGATCATAACTTCTGAAGTAATCAGGTTTACTCAGGTCCAGATGTGACCCGCTCTCCGTTCCTGCTCGGTTCTCGGGGAACATGTACTGTATGTCATCATTTATCTGTTTGTTCACAAGGTTTTTGTCAAACGTATCTTTAATCAAAGTTGTTTATTTCTTTGAATTTAATTTAAATAAGTTACATGAGACACATCTGGCTGTTTGGAAGTTGTGACTTAGGTCATCCGAACACGAAACTGGTTATTCAAGGTAATAAATTATTTTTTAATAAAAAAACTATAACTACCTTTATGTTTTAGGATCTTGCGTATAGGATTAACAGACTTGAGATCCAGTACCAATATAAACTTTAAATTTAATTTGTCGACTAACTAATCAAATATTTTAATCTCTTTCTGCCAATAAAGATGAGCTGAAATTGTCTTTGAAACAAATTATAGTAAAGTCCTCGTCTACACCACTCCAGATGTTGTTTTGACCATCATTTTCTTAGTAAATCTTTATTTTTCAAAACTTTTCTTATTTTCTTTAACACGTTTTTCTCACCTAATAATCGTATTTTGTGCAGTCAGTAGAAAATCTGTTAAAATATCTAGAATAGTGCCAAAAGAACCATAAATAAATAAAAATCAACAGAAAGTACCGGAGTTTTATTCAGATTTGCATAAAGATCATTTTCAAAGAAACTTTTTTTTTTTAAATTGTTTTCTGAGTCACTACCTCATTTCCTGTTTGTAGTGGTTTAGTCATACTAAACAGCTACTAACGTGTACAATTTCTGTTGGTCGTCAATTAATTTTATTTTAACCAGCGCTGGTTTATTGAACGTATTATTAGAAAACATTTAACAGATTTTTAGAAAATTACCAAAGTGCACATCCAGTTTAGTGTTCAGATTCAGGTATTCTTTATTGTGTACACTGTGTACACAGGGTCCCAGTTACATTCAACAAAAGTATAAAATGTAAAAGTAAAACAGTAATAACATCTAAGATATGAACTAAGTTTGTTCATATCGTAGATGTTATTACTGTTTTACTGACAAACAACTAAAATACACTAAGCACTAATAACATAAAAAACATTACTTCGAACAGCAGCAGGAACATAAGAGATAAGAGAGATAAGAGATTGTTTATTAACATTGCACCAGTAAACCAATACAACGTGATCATGTAAACACAGTCATCCGGAGGAGGGGTAGAGAATGTTAAGCTGCAGCAATTCAAAACATATACTGTACATGTTCAAAACACATACATGTTCGTCAGCGCGGCCGTCTCTCATCCATCCTGAATGAGAGCAAAACAGATATGGAAAAAGGAAAAACACAATAGGTATCATTTGTGATATTCAAAAAACATGAGTCTGTATGAGCAGATGAGCACGAATGAACACAGCAACATGAAGCAGATCAGCAGCAACATGAAACAGATCAGCAGCAACATGAAGCAGATCAGCAGCAACATGAAACAGATCAGCAGCAACATGAAACAGATCAGCAGCAACATGAAACAGATCAGCAGCAACATGAAACAGATCAGCAGCAACATGAAACAGATCAGCAGCAACATGAAACAGATCAGCAGCAACATGAAACAGATCAGCAGCAACATGAAACAGATCAGCAGCAACATGAAACAGATCAGCAGCAACATGAAACAGATCAGCAGCAACATGAAACAGATCAGCAGCAACATGAAACAGATCAGCAGCAACATGAAACAGATCAGCAGCAACATGAAACAGATCAGCAGCAACATGAAACAGATCAGCAGCAACATGAAACAGATCAGCAGCAACATGAAACAGATCAGCAGCAACATGAAACAGATCAGCAGCAACATGAAACAGATCAGCAGCAACATGAAACAGATCAGCAGCAACATGAAACAGATCAGCAGCAACATGAAACAGATCAGCAGCAACATGAAACAGATCAGCAGCAACATGAAACAGATCAGCAGCAACATGAAACAGATCAGCAGCAACATGAAACAGATCAGCAGCAACATGAAACAGATCAGCAGCAACATGAAACAGATCAGCAGCAACATGAAACAGATCAGCAGCAACATGAAACAGATCAGCAGCAACATGAAACAGATCAGCAGCAACATTCATTCATTCATTCAACCTTTATTTAGTCAGGTAAATCTTTTGAACCTCATGGGCTCATTTACGAAAGCGACCTGCTAAAACTAAAGAACAATGAACAGCAGTGGTAGAATTTCCTTAAACAATAAACAATAAACAAACAAACAATAAACAATAGAAAACAAAAGAGAGAAAAAAACAAAAGAAAGTTTTTTTTTTTTTTTTTAACAAAGTATCAAAAAACTAGCAAAACATTATAAGGTAGACGTATAAAATCAAAGACAGGAACAAATCTGCATTGGTTTTTGCCAGGATTCCAACAGATTCTGAAAAACATGAAACAGATCAGCAGCAACATGAAACAGATCAGCAGCAACATGAAACAGATCAGCAGCAACATGAAACAGATCAGCAGCAACATGAAACAGATCAGCAGCAACATGAAACAGATCAGCAGCAACATGAAACAGATCAGCAGCAACATGAAACAGATCAGCAGCAACATGAAACAGATCAGCAGCAACATGAAACAGATCAGCAGCAACATGAAACAGATCAGCAGCAACATGAAACAGATCAGCAGCAACATGAAACAGATCAGCAGCAACATGAAACAGATCAGCAGCAACATGAAACAGATCAGCAGCAACATGAAACAGATCAGCAGCAACATGAAACAGATCAGCAGCAACATGAAACAGATCAGCAGCAACATGAAACAGATCAGCAGCAACATGAAACAGATCAGCAGCAACATGAAACAGATCAGCAGCAACATGAAACAGATCAGCAGCAACATGAAACAGATCAGCAGCAACATGAAACAGATCAGCAGCAACATGAAACAGATCAGCAGCAACATGAAACAGATCAGCAGCAACATGAAACAGATCAGCAGCAACATGAAACAGATCAGCAGCAACATGAAACAGATCAGCAGCAACATGATGTGATATTTCACAGTGATTATTCTGGTTAGATATTCATGAGTCTAACAGCCTCAGGGTAGAAGCTGTTCCTCAGTCTAGTGGTTCTACACTTAATGCTCCTCAACCTCCTTCCTGAGGGGAGTGGGGCAAAAAGTGTGTGTGCTGGGTGAGTGAGGTCTTTCATGATGCAGGTGGCTCTCTTCCTGCATCTGGAGGTGTAAATGTCTGTGATGGTGGGGAGACTGACTCCAACATCTTCTGTGCAGCCTTCACCACTCTCTGTAGAGCTTTCCTCTCTTCAACTGTGCAGCCTCCATGCCACACGTTGATGCTGGAGCACAGGATGCTCTCCACTGCACACCTGTAGAACGAGGTGAGAACTGGGCTGCTCAGACCAGCACGTCTCAGCCGTCTGAGGAAGTAGAGTTGATCATGTGGGCAGCTAGTTTTGGCTGTCAGCAGCAAACTGGTTGATCCACTATGAGAAGGTGCTATTTATAAGACCTCTGAATACAGCACCTCAGACTGAAGAAGTATTTCGTATGGAAGACGAAACGTTTCTATTTTTTTTTTTTTTTGCTTTGTTTTGTTTTTTGAATGTCCCGAGGGCCAAACTTAACTTTTTTAGATTTTTCTACCTGGATTATTGAGCATGCATCAGGATAGTCTCTGATGTCCTTTCTTGATAAGGCTGGTGGTGTTGTTGCTCCAGCTGAGGTTATCAGTGTACACCCAAGTACTTGTATCTGGAGACCACTTCCACTGTAGATCCTCTTATGTTCAGTGGAGCGTAGGTGTGTTTATTCCTTCTGAAGTCCATGACCATCTCCTTCATCTTCTTCACATTGATGGGAAGGTTGTTCTTCTTGCACCAGCTCTCCAGGTGTTCCACCTCCTGTCTGTAGCTGGACTCATCATTGTTTGTGATGCATCCCACCACCGTTGTATCATCTGCAAACTTTACAATATGACAGCCTGGATGTGTGGCTGTACAATCATATGTGAGCAGAGTGAACAGAAGAGGGCTCAGCACACATCCCTGAGGGAAGCCAATGCTGAGGGTTATGGTGGAGGAAAAGTTGTGGATCCTCACTGACTGAGGTCTGCTTGTTAAGAAGTCTAGTACCCTGTTGCAAATGGAGGGGCTTAGTCCTAGTGTGAGTAGTTTGTCCATCAGGGTTTGGGGGATCATGGTGTTGAAGGCAGATGTGAAGTCCACATAGAACATATGGACGTATGAGTCATTTTGCTCCAGGTGGTTGAGAGCAGTGTGGACCACAGAGGAGATGGCGTCTTCTGTTGATCTATTCTCATGGTATGGTTTTCTCATGATGTTGATGGTTGTCTTGATGTGGGTCACGACAATTTTTTCCAAGCATTTAGCGACTATCAGGGTGAGGGCCACTGGCCGATAGTCATTCAGACCAGTCACTGTGGAGCTTTTTGGAACTGGGATGATGGTGGCGGTCTTCAGGCAGATGGTAAGTGAGTACGGTAGTTAAAGATGTCGGCCAGCACCTCACAGAGCTGATCGGCACAGTCTTTCAGCACCTTCCTGGGATGTTGTCTGGGCCGGTTGCTTTGTGAGTCTTTAAACCATTTTGAAACTACAGTATATCTTCTAAACGTATTAATGGTGTAATCACAAATAATAAGTAGTAATTACTTATGGCCCTTTTCCACCGGTCGGCTCGGGTCGGATGTTACGTCATATGTGCGTCGCAGAGACCCCCTTTCATCCTTTTCCACCGGATATTCCGTGCTAAGCCGCGCGAGATTTCTTGAGATTTTCGGGCTGGTTTCAGAGGGGTACTGAGGCGAGCTCACCCGCTCCGGAAGTAGGAAGGAGGAGACTCGAGCAGTTTTCACGGAAGCGAGGGACGCGATCACTGCAGGACTTTACATGATAAACACGGTAAAAACAATTATTATTTTTTAAATTTATAGCAAAGATGGGTCTTCAGCTGAACGTGTCCTTAATAAAATCACGTACTGCTCAAAACTGCAGGATTTTAAAAAATAGGTTCGCCACGAGCAACACGCGGCGCGCGGGCGGCTTTATGTCTTTAAATGTAGCTCAATGAACAGATATAAAATATATTTCATAGCTGACTTTATAGTACGAGGGCTCCTGAGCTTAACCACGCTTTAATATTGTCACGTAGTGGTCAAATATGCTGCATTTAAAGTAGTTTCGCTTTGACTTTTTCCAAAACCTGTGCTTGCACAACGAAAATAAATTATAAAAATTCGAATTTTATTTCAAATAACTCCAACAGGATACATTTAGTATATGAACATGTTGTGATCACACTAGATTTTTTTGAAAAATATCAGCTATGTGGTTTTTGATAGAATTGATAATATGTGATACAAAGTACAAGGGAGAAAATTAATGGACGTAGCTTGACACATTTATGTCTATAAAACATTGAATTTTATTTCAAATAACTCCAACAGGATACATTTAGTATATGAACATGTTGTGATCACACTAGATTTTTTTGAAAAATATCAGCTATGTGGTTTTTGATAGAATTGATAATATGTGATACAAAGTACAAGGGAGAAAATTAATGGACGTAGCTTGACACATTTATGTCTATAAAACATTGAATTTTATTTCAAATAACTCCAACAGGATACATTTAGTATATGAACATGTTGTGATCACACTGTGTTGTTTAAAAAAAAAAAAAACAGTTTCTGGACTAAATTAATCACATTTTTCTTTTACAGTCAACAGAAGAAAATCGCCAGAATTCAACAACCTGTGTCATCTTCTGGAGGAAGACGTGAGACACCAGATGGAAATTTGTTACTTCTGTTTGTCACTTCAAACTTTTCCTATTAAACGTTATATTTTCTTAAGTGGTGTCCTCGAACATTCAATTTCCTAAACTTATTTTATAATGCGAAGTGTGTATTGTGTTTAAATCCATACTGGAAGTTAAGAGAACTTTCCATTTGCATTTGACCTTTAAAGAATCATAAGATAAAGATTATTAGAATCTGCTCAACTGTTATTACGTTATAAATTATTTGGTTCTAGGATGAAGTCATACAAAAAAAGTCAAAAATTAAAAGTGGCCAAAGTCCTTTGGACAGTTTAAAGTTAAAGAATTCACAGACCATCCATCTACCATCTACCACCCAGCAGCAACTTTACCAGGGAAACTCTGGCAGTTTCAAAGATCACAGTGTGATGTTTTAAATCAACTTTATTTATAAAGCACATTTTAAAAACCACAGGGTCAACCAAAGTGCTGTACAATAACATAAAAGACAAGTTAATTAAAAACTATAAAAAGCATACAAAAATAAATACATATACCAGTCTTACTGCAGGTGTGTTAACATGCCATAAAAGATAAGATCACGTGTTAAAAGCCAAGGAATAAATGTGTGTTTTTAAATAAGATTTAAAAAGTTTTGAGGACTGTCAGCAGCAACTGCTCAGCTGATCTGAGATCGGGGAGGGCAGGAAGGTTGAAGCAGCTCAGATAAATATGGTTTTGCAACTTTATCAAGCACCTTGTGCATAACTAAATAATAAAATATGCTTTAATACATCTTTATTGTAAAAATACTAAATTGGAAAATACATGGGTTTAAAGAAGGCAACAAGGTAGGATTATGAATTGGGTTTAAAGATTACAGCTCATGAGGTACTCATTATAGCATGACATCTCTTTCACAACATTCTGTCAAAGCCTTTATTGTGTTCTTCTTCTAGTGGTGGCTAGTACTGTAGTAAATAGCTTGAGGGAACACTACTGCCACCATGTGGTAAGACGAGTAGGATTCTGGACCCCGCCCACAGAAGGGGTACAAAAAAGCTGTGGAAACAGAACATAGATGTGACCCGACCCGAACTGAGCCGATCCAACCCGAGCCGAGCCGAGCGGTGGAAAAGAGGCATTAGTAGTATTAATACTTTGTAAGGGGGTAGGAAAACACTGTTGTAAGGTTACCAAATTGTTAGGTTACTGCTGTCTTCAAACTCAACTCTAGTATACCCAGTTTTCTCCGGGTGTTTTAATTTTCTCCAAGTACTTTGATTTCCTCCGAGTACAGTAGTCCCTCGCTACTTCGCAGTTCGTTTATCGCACGTTTTTTTGTCCCTCCTAAAACCAAAGAGATACAGTTTAAAATCTTAAATTGAATTTATCCTACCAAGAAATTTCTAAGGACAAAATTTAAAATGGACACTGGGAATTGTGTTTTTTGTGAGACAGAGTGAGAACCTGGACCATCTTTTCTTTGACTGCATAATAGTTCAGAAATGCTGGCTTGGGTTTTAAAATGTGGATCCATTCCAAAGGGATTCATCTACCTACTCTCACTTCAAAAGAAATCCAATTTGGGTTCATTGATAAGATTGGAAGTAATAAATATGCTATCAATAATCTGATCATATTAGCTAAACATTATATTCATAAATATCATTTCTTCAAATGTAAACCTAATATGAACCACTGGAAGAATGAGTTAAAGTTCTATGCAAAATCTTTAAATGTGTAAATGAAAACAAATGCTGGCAGATTTCTTAGTTTCTTGGTTAATTTCAGTTTCATCATCTCTCTCGTTTGTTTTATTTCAACTATGTTATGAATCACCTTTTGTAACTTTCTATTGTAAGAATTGGTACTTTTTGTTTTGTAATGTAACTTGTTAAATAAAGTTTTTAAAAAATGATAGCGGATTTTCAAAGTAAGACGGGACATGATGCAGTTGGCTGATTGATGGATGGGCCATGGGTTGTTCATTTAAAATAAATAATTTTAAATGATTTTGCACCATGTGTGCAGCCCACAAGTGGAACCTCCTTCCTGCAGCTGATCAGCTGATCTCCTTCTCTGCCAGCACACCTTTCTGCTGCTGCAGCTTTGTGAAAAGTTAACCCTTTGCTGTTCAGATGCACCAATCGACTTTTGTCGTTCAACTTAAAATTTAAAGTATGTCACATGGTAAAAATCATCATAATCACATAAACGTGTCAAAAGTTATTTAATTATTTTAGAACTTTTATGTTCAGTTGTTTCAGTGTTATTCAGTGTATTATCCTGCAGCTCTGGGCTGCACAAAGGTGGAGCAGGTGTTAATTTATTTTAAATAAAAATTTCATGCCGATCGTGCGGCCAATTGCGTGTCATGTCCAGTCTTATTTTGAAAAACCGCGAGTCCACGAGAAACAAACCATGAAGTAGCGAGGGACTACTGTACTCCGGTTTTCTTTGGGTATTAAGTTTTCTCTGGGTACTGCAGTTTTTTCCCACAGTCCAAAATGTGCAGGTTGATGCCTTCAGGCTCAGGCCTCCTTTGAAAACACGATTTATCTGCGAGACTTAGCTGGTTAAGTAAAAATGTGCTTGGTAAAATACAGTACTGTACGTATAAGGTGCAGTATGTACGTATTTTCCGACTTACGTCAAAATTCGGTTTACGACGCCGCGTAGGAACGGATCTCCGTCGTAAGTTGAGGACTACCTGTATATACTGTATATTAATATTAAGTCATTTTAAACCCTTCCCACACTCTTTCAATATTCTAAATAATGTTTCTAAACTCTAAACGCTCTGAAAGAGCACAGCATGTCATGATCTCAGCTTCCTGCCTCGGCTGCTCTCTGCCTGAGCTCTTGGCCACGCCCACTTCTCTGCTGCAGAGCAGAGATTGGACAACTCTGCAGGAGGAAGCTTCTCCTGCAGCTGTGGGCTGCACAGAGGTGCAGTAGGTGATAAATAATTTAAAACAACTTATTTTAAATAAAAATCCATGCAAATCGTGTGTCATGTCCAGTCTTATTTTGAAAAACCGCAACAGAGCGAGTCAGTGAAAAGCGAACCGCAAAATAACGAAGGACTACTGTAACTCAGTTTCACAGATTTTGAGCTAAATGTTTGTGTTTCTAGTTGACGGTCATTCACAACAGTGCCAACTGATCACACACACAGTGTTTTTATTTCATGTTTTAAGTTTTGACCAACCTCCATTATAAGGACGTGTTTGAAAAACCTGAAAGTCAGCAGCTACTTCTGATAATTCCTTCATAGAACGCTAGGCTTTTAATTTATGGATTATACTAAGGATCAAGTTTTGGTTTTTACTTGTCAGGAGTAGATTTTCTGAACATTTTGGTTTTGTTAACAGAGATTTAGAAATACATTGACTTAACAATTCACTTTATTGCTAAGATGAAAGTATTCAGCTTAAGAACCACTGCACCACAAACACTGATGCGGCGCCCATAAACAGCTTAAAGTACCCGATGTGTTGTTTGCGTGCAGTGTTTGGTTCAGTCAAACTGCACTTCACAGTCCGTGTTTTAATCAGAGTTTGGTTTTTGGGTACAACACCAGCAGAACTTGAACAACGTTGACTTTTACCTAAAAAAAAACCTTCAATCGTGTTTGACCGTGATCGTCGGCCGCCCTGCGAAGAATCAGCATCGGCGTGAAAAATAAAACAAAATTATTAGACTTTATTTTGAATTACTTGCATCTTTATGTGCTCTCCTTCATATTTGGAAAATAAATTTGTTTAATTTGATCACCTTCCATTAAAAGGAAACAGGCGGACGGATAAAAGGTTTAAAAAAAGAGGGCACCTAAAAAAAACTCCTTAATTTCCCCCCAGACGCCCAAATGGTCACACTTCAATTAAATATAATTAAAATAGCCTTTGCCAAATGTCACAGATAATTATTAGTTGTATAAACTTTTAGTTTTGTCCCCCAGTTGTTGTATTTTTTTTAAATAATAAAGTTTAATTAAAGCAGGCGACTGATTAAGTGCAAATATTAGTGTTCTTCAAGCAGGTAGAGCATGAAGGGATTATAACAGAATAAATTCTCTTTTCCTTCTCGCCGTTTTCAGAGATTGAAGCTAAAGAGGCCTGTGACTGGCTGCGAGCCGCCGGCTTCCCTCAGTACGTGCAGCTCTTCAGAGGTAAACACGGCACGCAGAGAAAATCTGGATTATGTCCCCGATGTTTTGTTGTGGTCTGATTTCTCTCGTTTACGTCTCAGACTGCAGGTTTCCCATCGACGTGGAGACGGCGAAATGCGATCACCGATTTCTGGACGAGGATTCTGTCAATTCGCTCTGCAGGTGACGATCATCTGATACACAGCCGGTAGAAACCAATCTGAGCATCACAACCCAAGTGAAGGAGCAAAAATATAGACTGTTAGTGAAACCACTGGAAAAATAAGATTCTGCTGCTGCTTTGTCTTCCAGTGAATGTTTATTCATGATTTCAGACGCTATCCACCTTACTCCTAGAGGCTCTACTGTATCAGTCATTATTGGTACAACTTCCTGTCAGATAGGAAATAGCAACATTGGTTAACCATGGTAGCGGAGCACGGACCGCGGTTTATTTAAAAGTAATTTACATTTACATCTGAGCATGCATCAGGGTAATTTACATTCAGTTTAGCAGATAAAAGAATGTTTTAGTTTTGTTTACATTTATTTAACAACCATAAAGTTGACTAAAATAGCCGTGCTGCATTCAGGTACCTGTTGGTTGTGCTCATAGTTGCAGAACCAGACCTGACATACAAGGTCATTCAAAATGATCTTGTATGTCCAAAGGTGGGCACAGACCACTAGAGAGCGCTAAAGCGCTAATCCGCTTACAGTGGACCTAAACTTTTTGTCAGCGTTTTTGTGGTTTGACTAACTTTTATAATTCATAAGCGGATTTGTGCTATTTTTATTTAAAATGCAGTACCGCTAATAACTAATTATCTATCAGTAAAAACCAATAAACTTATTTACAAGCTCTTATGCTGGCTCCGTAGCTGCTTGTTTTACCTTTTTCCCCACCGTAAAGAGCAGAGAGGAGGGAGGGTTGGAGGGGGAGGGAGCAGAGCGGAGAACAGACTCGGATCTACCATGTAGGCAAATGATGCCGTTGCCTGGGGATCCCAATCAGCAGGGGCACCGGCCCCGCCGCGCCCCGGCCAGTCACCTACATCCCTAACATTGATCCTGCTTGTTAATGTACATTTAACATAAAAATAATTATAGTTACGATGAAAACGATCATTAAATACGCAATACAAAAACCGGTCGATTTCTGTATCCCCCTACTAAAAATGGACTATTCCATCTTGACATCTTCCGGGTCAGAGGTGAACTCGGGGGCTAATTCTGTGGCTAGCTGGTTGTTCTGGGTTTCTTGGATAAATCCGCAGAGAACCCCGCTGTTTCAAGCCAAATTAACGCGGCCGGAGGATTTTATTGTGTGTTTTGTGTCGACCACTCGACGGTGAGTCGTTAGTTTTATGTATTTTAGTTACTTTTCATTAAATCTGTTGACTGCCTATAGAATCTTGACATCTTCCGGGTCAGAGGTGAACTGGACGCTAACTCTGTGTCTGCCTGGTTGTGCTGGGTTACTAATGGATAAATCCGCAGAGAACCCCGCTGTTTCAAGCCAAATTAACGCGGCCGGAGGATTTTATTGTGTGTTTTGTGTCGACCACTCGACGGTGAGTCGTTAGTTTTATGTATTTTGGTTACTTTTATGTATAAATGCGGTGGCGACACACCCGTGTATTTGAGATTTAAAAGTGGTTTTAGGGATTAAAAGATCATTCTCTTTTTTGTTAATTTCGTGGCCGAATAGAATATATGTACGTAAAGTATTAAATAAATCCTTTGATTTTTGTAATTTCATCCTTTTAGGATCATTTTAGTTACTTTTCAGTTGGCAGTGTAGTGCAAATATTGCATAACGCTGCCGGCTACCAATTGTCGAATATAAATAGCGGATTAGATTAGCTTCCCCTAATTTTCATAAGACATTTGTGCTTTTGAAATTGTGGACCTAAAAAAATTAATAAGCGTTTTAGAAATTGTGGAACTAATTTTTTGATTAGCGTTGCCCACCACTGTGTATGTCTATAAATCACTAAACAGCTCTGCCCCTCCTATCTTACTGATCTGCTGCAGCTGTATGTCCCACCACGTTCTCTCAGGTCAGCAGACCAGTTGCTCCTCACAGTTCCAGGAACCCGTCTCAAGCGCAGAGGTGACAGGGCCTTCTCTGTCGCAGGTCCAAGACTTTGGAACGAGTTACCTCTGCTTGTCAGACAGGCCCCCTCCCTCACAGTTTTAAATCTCACTTAAAAACACACTTATTCCCTGGCTTTCGGCATTGCGTTGGTCATATTGCTGTCGTTGTCCACTATGTTTTTTGTTTCTATATTCGGTTTCCCGTTATGTAATCTGTTGCTCTGTGCGTGGTCTGTCTGTCCCTGTACAGCACTCACTGTCACTGTTTAAAGTGCTTTATGAATAAAGTGGTATGGTATGGTAGATGTAGCTAAATATGCTAGTAGATGTAATCTGCATCCACTTCTTCAGCTCGTCCTTTATCCCTCGTCTTCAGCAGGCAGCGGTATGATTACATTGTCCTGTTTGAGCTCTGACAGGTGCTGTTCCTACATGTTTAAATTAAATCCAAAATACTCAGATAAACTACGTGAGCTTGTACTGTTCACACAGAAACAAACGCCGGTTCTGGTCCACGCCGGAAGTTGCCCCCATAATTCTCACAAGACATGGAGGCTAGAAATAAGGTGGATAGAAGCTCTATCAAGTTAAATACAACCATATTCTAGAAGAATTGGACACTTATTTAGAATTTGAACTAAAATATTTGACCAACCAGCCCTCGCATCTTCCTGTTGGGGATTAAAGGAGTTCCTTGTTGTTGTTATTTAATAATAGAATAATTTGTCCCTTGTCTTTTTGTTTTCATTTCAGGAGGTTAATTACTCTTAACAAATGTATGGAAATGAGGCTGGAGCTGTGGAGATCCAAACATAGGGTGAGTGAAACAAAAAGACATCTGCAGGTTGAAGATGCCTGGAAACCTTTTAGTCTCAGATGTTTGGACAGTCTTTGTCTTATTAGGGGATCAGCTCCGAGACCCCTCCTCTTTCAAGTTATGGTGGAAATGTGGACAGATGAGGTTAGCAGCGGGTTCGGATGTTGTCAGCCCATAATGGGCGTTATCAACTGTTATCATCCCCATATATATCGGCGAAACTGTCCAATCTACCTCCTAGCATGTTTAAAAGAACGTTATTATCACTGTGAGTAGGCAGCGTGTTTCTGTAAACCCGGAAGTGTTGTGGGTTTTTTTCAGCTTATGTAACAGTTTTCCTAAACCTAACCTTAAACCTGACCCAGAGGACCAACCCTAAACCTAACCAAGACCCTAAACCTAACCAAGACCCTTTACTACTCTGAACCTAACCACGTAGCTAAAGGCAGAGCCTGCTGTCATCGCTTGTAACGGTGACAACGTACATTTAAACCTCCTAGGAGGTACAGGAGGGGCAATCTGACCGCTACGTATGGGGATGATAACAACTGATAATGGCCATTTAATGGTTGATAACATCCAAAGCGGGTGCAGCAGTCCACAGACATCTGCAGTGAGAGTAGGGAACAGGTGGAAGACAGCCTAGAGAGGTAGAAGGCAAAGTGAAGCTCTTCAAGGATTCTGTTCCTTCCTCCAGGGGGATGACTGGGATGAGGAAGACTTCTGTGCCATCAGCCCCAACTGGACCTTTGACAGGCAGTCTCAACAGTGGCGACGCCTCGACTCTAACGACGAGGTCCTCCATTTGTCTGTAAGCATGGCCGGGCATCAAGATCAAGATGTCGGCTCCACCAACAGCTCGGACAGCGAGGAGCAGCACATGGGTCACAGAGAACTGGTTCCCTCTGTGGTCACCAGCAGCACTACCGACGAGCCAGAGACCAGCAGGAGCTCCTCCCGCTGCTCCTCCACAAACAAGACCCAGTCCATGGACACGTCATTCAACGAACCTCCGTCCCCCAGAGGAGGATCGTCCTCCGTCAGCCTGGAAACTGAAGGCAGCTTCGTGGAAAAACCGCCCAGGAGGAAGTGCACCACTCTGCTGAGGAAGATGGAGAAGCTGAGACGGAGGGGGGACCTGCCCCGTGGGAGCCGGCGTCACATCAGTGGACCGGTTCTGGTTCACGATGCAGAGAGGACGAACAGGATGCGCTTCCCATTAAAGTGAGAACCAGTATGATTCAAACCTGTTAGACGTGAAACCACACGTGCCTGTCTCTGACGGTGGGTTTGACGTCCACAGTCCACAGGGCCGGTCCAACAGCCGCTCGTCCTCGTCGATGTCGTCTCCTCCCACCATCAGCAGCGGCAGCAGCAGCCAATCGGAGACCAGCAGCACCGTCAGCACGCCCAGCCCCATCACCCGGGTCAGAAGTAACTGCAAACGCTCCGACAGTGGTGTGGGGGCAACCCGGACCAACCAGAACCGCTCAGAAACAGAGGTCAGTCTCTACCGAACACGTCAAATGAACGCTCACGCCAAGTTATGAAACGGTTTAATATATTAATAACGTCTGTAAACAAAACTTAAAGAAAGTAGAGATGACTCAAGAATTTTCTCATTCCTAAATGGTAAATGGAGCTTAGCGCCTTCCAGCCCCCTATGAAGGGCCCCAAAGGGCTTTACAGACCAGCCATCCACCCATTCATACACACAGTCATACACCGGTAGTGGCAGACTGCCATGCAAGGCGCCATCCAGTCCTACCGGGAGCAACTCGGGGTTAAGTGTCTTGCCCAGGGACATAATGACACATGGTGTGGGAACTCGGGATTCAAACCTCCAACCTTCCGATCGGGGGACGACTGCCATTACCACTACGCCACGGCCGCCCCTAAATATTCTTTCAGCCGTTCTTTAGACAGGTTGATCCCACTGAGCCTCGGGGACTCATTTACAACAGAGACCTGACTAGTGCCAGTGTTTAGAAAAAACACAAACATGACGTAAAATGAGCGGCCGAACTGAGAATAATGAGATAGAACATTTGGCAACAATATTTGTACAACTTAGACAAAAAAAAATTATTTAAAGAATGTGATTTTTTTTTGTTCACATTCTTTGTACTTCTCAGAAGATTGACTCCTTCATACTTTTGTGATCTCCATCCAGGAGTTTTGGGCCATTTGACTAATTTATTGTTGTTGAAGAGTCGTACAGGTGAATGTCCAGGTGCATCATTGATGAACACGCCCACAAACTTCTGACCAGACACTTGGCCCGTATGCTTGTGAGAAAAAGTTTGGCCCGGACTTTGTGTCGACAAGTGGGCGAAGCTAATCTAAGAACAAAACTACGTCGAGAGCCGATTTCCCCACTTGGGATGAGTCCGCAGGACCCTTTAACTTCTGTTGTGTCCGAGTTAAGATGTTTTTCTTCTAAACAGGAAGTGAAGCTTCTATTACACTTGTCATATCTTTTTCCGGCTACTCCCTTCTTCAGGTGTCGCCACAGTGAACTAACTCGTACAAAGACATGGCAATTGTTTTTACGCCGGATGTTCTTCCTGACACAACCAGACACCGAGCTACCACAGCCCTCTTGTGTGGAGCAGATGTGATATAGGGCGCCCGGGGGAGCAGATGGGTTACGGGCCTTGCTCAAGGGCTCAGAGTGGGGGCAAATGAGGGTGGAGCAGGTGTGGGTGTTTCTTTTTTTCACATTTTGATGTTGTCGGTACTGGGAGTTGAACCAGCGATCTTCCAATCACAGGCCCACCTTCTCTAACCTCTGCACCACCACTCCCAGCTTTAAAGCTTTTATTTGAGACAACTTATATTTTGTGTTCAGATTGTTTGAGGCAAAGTTTCAAGTCTCTCCCTTCCTAAACTTGTGAAGCCCCGCCCTTTTTGTTTCAAAAAAGAGGGGGAATCACCATGGCAACCAGGGACTCGATGGATTTTAGGTCAGTACCGTATTTTCTGGAATATAGGTCACACCGGAATTTAGGTTGCACCTACGTCAAAATGTGGACCGTGTTTAGCTCTGCTGCAAATGTCTGCCACAGGAGCACTTAAAAACAATTATTTGTTTGATAAAAATTATAGCAAATATGTGTCTGAGCTGAACTTTTCTTTAATAAATTAATAATTTTAGCAGGATAAACATCTAAAAAATATATATTTGTTAGCTGACATTATTGTAAGAGTGTGTCTCAGTTTAATTTTTGTTAATAAATTATTACAAATCAGCTTATTTTATAAAAAGCCATAAATAGGTCGCACCTGAATATAGGTCGCAGGGCATGCAAAAATGATAAAAAGCCGCAACCTATATGCCGGAAAATATGGTAGCTTCTATGGGACTGAGAGAAACGCAATTTCAATCCTGTGTATGTCCTGTACATATTGCAGTTCTGACAATAAAGTTGACTTTAGCACTTTGAGATTTTTATTAATGAAAAGTGCATTAATTGAATTCATTATTATTATTATTACTTTGACTTTTGACTTGACTTTGATATGACACAGCAGGTCTTACTTGCCATCATAGACCTTTTATGTTAAAAAGCAGTAAGAAGGGCAGAAGTCAGTATTTAAAGTAGTTAAAAACCTAAGGAGAAAACAGGAAGAGGATTTAACCTGGAGTTTCAAAATAAGGCTTAAACATACTCTTGTAAACCTAGCTACAAAAGTAGCTGCATAAACTCCTAGTTCTGCACTGAAACGTATGATCCAGTTATTTTTCCTTTCAGGACTTGAGGAACCAGATCAACAGCAGCAGTAACGACAACCTGGTCTTCCATGTCCCCCGTGGACACAAACCTGGGACCTTCCCCTCCTCCCTCGCCCACAAACACATCCTGTCCCCCATCATCGACAGCGCCTCCGTCAACTGGAGGACCGGGAGCTACCACGGTTGCCGGGGGCAACACGACTCTCGACAGGGCGTGTCTTCTCTCGCCGCCGGAGACCAGAGTGCCGGGTCCTCGGGTCAACTGGCCGCGCCGGACCACCGGATGAGCGTCTACGACAACGTGCCCGATGGCGTGCAGCTGTCACAGAGCGAAGGCGGCAGTGACACGGAGCGAATGGGGGAGGAGTCAGAGGTGGGTTGGACCAGTCACAGCCAGAGACAGTTAAAGGGACAGTTTGTCAATGTCAATTTTATTTATATAGCGCATAAAAACAACCGAAGCCGACCAAAGTGCTGTACAATTAAAACAAATATTAAAAAAACAAAGTAAAATGCATCTAGTGCCAATGAAACATAATAAAGTTAACAGTAAATACACAACAACAATAAAATCTGCTCAAAATTTGTTCTCAGACTCTGCGTAGATCAAATGCCAAGTAAAATAGATGAGTCTTGAGCATAGATTTTTTTGTTTTGTTTATTTATTCATTTCATATTTAAAAAAACACAAAAAAACAATTTACAAAATCACATAGTAAAAGTAAACAATACATAAAATGAAAGGTGGCAGAAGAAGAAAATAATCTTATAGTATCTGCCCCTTCTTTAAAACAAAAATTAACTCAAATTATCAAATTATCAAATCAGACAACAATCATTTTTGAATAATATACCATGACAAATAACTTATCTCAATTATATGGTACACTTTAGATAAATTAATATATGTATCTTTTCAAAAATCTAGTCTTAATCATTTTCTTGAACATAGGCATTGTCTTTACTATTTTAACATTATTTTCCAAACCGTTCCACAAACTTATACCTTGAATTAGAGTAGACCGACCCTTCAAACTAGTCCTGTACTGTGGTTTTACAAAAATGTTCATTCCCTTAAGATTATAGGTACTTTTCCTTTTTTAAAAATGAGTTTGAATGTTTGGAGGTAGCGTGCAGTTATGAGCTTTAAACAGTATTAAAAGAATATGGTAGTCAACCAAATCATAGAACTTCAATAATTCCAACTGACTAAACAAAATACTAGAAGGATGACAATAATGCTTTCTTGTAATAATTCGTATTGCTCTTTTCTGTAAAATAAAAACCGGCCTAGTTATAGTTTTATATGCTGTTCCCCACACATTTATACAATAAATTAAATGAGGCACTATAATTGTATTATATAGCAAGTACAAGGCTTTATCATTCAAGAAATCCCTAACTTTATACAGCACTGCAATGGACTTAGACATCTTAGTTCTTACAAAATTTACGTGCTGTTTCCATGACAGTTTATCGTCCATAATAACACCCAAAAACTTTATCTACCCTGTTTATCTCAACACCATCAATATTGAATGGAACGTCGACAGTTATCCTTTTTTTACTGAATATCATATAATTCGTTTTATCGAGGATCAATGATAACTTGTTTAATTTAAACCAAGTTTGTATTTTAAAGGGGACCACACATGCAAAATTCACTTTTTAATGTTTTTTTACTAAACTTTGGGTATTTACTTCATAAAAAAACAGTCCTTGTGCCAAAAAAATGCACCCAGTGGTTTATTTACTCTAAGTAGATTTATTTATTTTTGATAAATACACCAGGATTCACACTTCCTGCATTTATTGACGTCACAAGCCGCCAGCCAATCAGATCAAACCTGAGTCCAGCCCCTCACCTAGCAACCCCTGGTTAGGCTCAACCCACTTCTGTATTAAACACATGACTGTTGTTTTTCATGATTTCATCTCATCTTTTGTTTATATGTTCTTAATTTCATGTGTACAGCACTTTGTTGCAGCTGTGTTTTTTTAAATGGCTTTATAAATAAAGTATAATTGTTATTTTTATGTTTTAGTTCAATTTTTAGTGTATTTGCGATCGCTGCCAACGCGCAGCCGGCAAAAATTAAACGAGCGGACCACAGGCGGAAGGACCGGGTTCGACGGGACCCTCTTCCGGCGCGATGGAGCGGAGCTTCAACTGTACAGCCTTGCAGCAGCCTCGCAGCAGGCTCGCAGCAAGAGGACCTTCTCCTTACAGATTAATTTACGGGAGACACTTGGTGAACTTTGTGTTGTCTTCACTGGAACAGCGATAACTCCCAAAATCTCATCGCGTGCAACGAGCGGAGCTGGCGAAAACCGGAAGAGGAACAAGCTAACATTAGCTTCGGATTCGGGTGGTCTAATGCTAAAAGGAGCAGCAAACTGCGGCGCGCTCAGACGGGTTTCGGTAAGTTATCTTAAGCTAACACTAACAGTAAGTCAAATGAGTAATAAAAAAAGAGCTAATTTTAAAACAACAACACATTACAGATACTGGCTGTTACAGAGGGCGTGAACAGATCGTTGAAGGGCGTGGACTTCAAGAAACCGGTCGTTCAAAACGAAAGTTAAAAATGGCAGAATTAAAAAGGGTATAATTGATTATCTAATAATTATTTTGTGCATTAAATTGAAGGAATAGGGTCTGGATATCCCACAGAAATACCATAAAAATTTAAAAAATACATCTGAGGTCCCCTTTAACAAACTCAATATTCATCAACTCAAACATTTGTTCCAAATCTTTACCCAAACAAAAGAAAGTAGTATCATCGGCAAAAAGAACACATTTAAGGATACTGGACACCTTCATTAAATCATTTACATATAAGATAAATAACTTAGGTCCCAGTACCGAGCCTTGTGGCACTCCAGACAAAACATTACATAGATTAGATCTCACATCATCAATTTGTACAAACTGTTTTCTGTCTTTCAAATAACTAAATATCCACTGCAAAGCTGGTCCTCTAATACCAGTTCAACATTTCTTTTCACTGCTATGCCGACGACACACAGCTTTACATCAGGACTGGAACATCATCATCATCCCTATCTCCGTCTTCACTCACTGTTCTCTCTGCCTGCCTGGAGGAAATAAAGGCATGGATGAATCAGAACTTTCTTCAATTAAACTGCTCGAAGACTGAGGCCATATTGATTGGCACCCCTCACCAGATACAAACATCAACTTTAACAACAATCTCCTTCTCTGGTCAAGACATCCCCCTCTCCACCTCTGTTACAAATCTTGGAATAAAAATGGACTCTCATCTTACATTTGAAAATCACATTAAGCATCTGTTTAAAACCTGCTTCTTCCATCTTCGAAACATCTCCAGACTTCGCCCATCTCTGACTTTTCCTGATGCTGAGAAACTCGTCCATGCCTTTGTCTCCTCCAGGCTCGACTACTGCAACTCCCTGTTTATTGGTATCCCTGGCAAAAACCTTCAGAAACTTCAATACATTCAAAACAGTGCAGCAAGGATTCTGTTGAGAGTTCGTAAATTTGAACATATTACACCCATTCTCCATAACCTCCATTGGCTTCCTGTCACCTACAGAATTCAGTACAAAACTGCTCTCATTACCCATCAATGCTTGCACGGCACTTCACCTGACTATCTAAAGGACATTCTTGCACCATATTCATCCACCCGGTCTCTACGATCACAGAACAGTAATTTCCTTCATATTCCTCGGACCAAATTGAGGACCATGGGAGACCGAGCATTCTGTGTGGCTGCCCCCCGCCTGTGGAACTCCCTCCCTGACGACCTGAGAGCTCCACAGTCACTGGTTGACTTTAAAAGCAGCATAAAGACCTTTCTTTTTAAGCAAGCCTATTCTGCCTCCACATGATTTTATCTTTGATCTTAGCTGATATCATTATTGATTTTACTTGATTTTATCACTTGTTTTATTTTGATCTTTGCTTTGTTACACTTTGTAGCACTTTGAGATTTTTATTAATGAAAAGTGCATTATAAATGGAATTCATTATTATTATTATTATTATTATTACCATATTTTTCCAATTTATCAAGTAGAATGGTGTGGTCAATAGTGTCGAATGCCTTTTTTATGTTTATGTTTATGTTTATTAAATTTGTTCATTTTTTTTACAAAAGAAACAATACAAGACAATCTCATAAATGATAATGTACAAAATATAAAAAAATGAAAGGTAGCAGAAAGAAGAATAAATCTTATTATATCTGCCCCTTACTTCCAACAATCAGATTAAACAACAATAATCAACCATGTAAACAATAATAATCTTCAACCAACTTTTTCCAACAATCAGATTAAACAATAATAATCTTCAACCAACAGTACAAAATGACTAACTCTTTCTAATTTTCTAACTAATACAATACACATTACACTATTGCACATATATTTTTTTAACACATTTGTTTTGATCATTTTCTTAAATGTAAACATTGACTTGGCATTTTTAACTACATTCTCCAAGCCATTCCATAATCTAATTCCCTGGATTGAGGTAGAACGTCCCTTCAAACTAGTTCTGAATTGTGGTTTTACAAACATCTCTGTCCCCTTAAGATTATAACAACTTTGTCTTTTAACAAAATGCATTTGGATATTTAAAGGTAATGTATTATTTTGAGCCCTATACATAACTGATAAAATATTATAGTCTACCAAATCATGGAACTTCAATAACTTCAGTTGATAAAATAATGTACTTGATGGATGACGGTAATGTTTTCTAGTGATAATTCTTACAGCTCTTTTCTGTAATACAAAAATAGGCTTTGTGATTGTTTTACACGCTTTCCCCCAAACATCAATACAATAGATTAAGTGTGGAACAATGATTGTGTTATACAACAAATACAGAGCTTTATCATTCAATAGGTCTCTGACTTTGTACAGTACTGCAATCGATTTAGCTATTTTTATTCTTACAGAATTTATGTGTTGTTTCCATGTCAGTTTGTCATCAATGATAACACCCAAAAACTTCACCTCACTCACTCTACAAATCTCAACATCCTCAATTTTGAGTGGAACATCAACAGTTTTCTTTTTATTACCGAATATCATGTAATTAGTTTTTTCTAGATTTAATGATAATTTATTTATTTTAAACCAAGTTTGTATCTTGACAAATTCTGTCTTTATCAATTCCAACATTTGTTCTATATCTTCACCTAAACAGAAAAAAGTGGTATCATCAGCAAAAAGTACACATTTAAGGAGTCCTGACACATTTACCAAGTCATGGGGGTTGTCAGGGGTTGTGCTGGGGTGTGGGGGGGTTCGGGGCCTGCGGGTTCGCCGTGGGCGGGGCTGGCAGTGCGCTCCCCCTGGGGCTGCTTGGGCTCGGGTGTCCTGTCCTGTCGGCAGGGCGCGGGGTGGGCCGGATCTTGGATGTCTGCTACTCTCCACCCCAGAATGAATGGGCCTACCTCCTGGGTTTGGATGTGGGCTGCCCCATGTAGGGAGCAGGTACATGTCTTGGACCTAGGGGGTATAGAGTGTGCATCGGGATTATGAATGGAGCGTGTCGTTATTGTTTGTCTTTCTGTGACTGAGGGTGAGGATGAGGGTGGGTCTGAATGAGTGTGTCTGTGTATGAATGTTTAAGTGTCAGGCTGGGACTTGGACTGCCCCCTCTCTGATACTTCTGAGGCTACTAATGTCGCGCTCCTGCCACGTGGCCCCCTGGTGGGTGTTCCTCTGCCTGCGGGCGTGCTTGGGGCCCTCACTATCTGGGGCTGGGCGCTTGGGCGTTTGTCGGCTCGGCCTGGTGGCTGCCTGGTGGGGCTCGTGTCCTCTGGTCCTGTCGGGTCTGGGCTTGAGGGATGGGCGTCCCCGGTGCCCGGGCCTCGGTGACCGGACCTGGGGCTACGTCGGTGCAGCGGGCTCCGGCGGGGGCCTGTGTATTTGTCGCGGTCGACCCCGGGGGGTCATTGTGTGTGGTCGCTGGTGGGGTTTGTCCGGTTCTTCCCCTTGGTCGGACCTGGGGAGAGGACGAGTGGTTCGTCCTGTTCGGGTGGTCCTGGGGACTCTGGGCTCGGGGTCCTTCCTGGGGTCTTGGGCTTTGATCGCCCCTTCGTCTGTCTCGGGCTTTGGGGGGACGGGTCTCTGATGCTTCACACTCGCTACTAAATGTTCTATTGGAGGAACCTTATTCACTTATGCATGCTCACAACCACACACAAATGGATGCAGGGATGTATATGTAGATATATGCAGATATGTAGATGGGTATATGAATGAATATAAATGTATATGTATGTATACTGTATATATATTTGTAGGAATGGGTATGTGTATTTATAGAAAGCTACTGCAAGGTCATGAATATTATCAGTCTTTATGCATGTATGTTTCGTTGCTGTGTTCTGTCATGTGCTTTGCAGGATTGTGGACGGAGGTTGGGTGTGTTTGCCTTGTGCTCTTTTTGTGGATAATTGTTGTTTTGTTGTCTTACTTTCTCTTTTCTTTCTTTCTCTCTTAAAAAAATAAAAATACATATTGGAGTGAGAAGATGGCTAAAAGGTGTGAAGGGAGGCCATCTATAAATGGAAAAAAAAACTATTTGCACAACTTGTAATTGAGTGGATCACATTATTATCTACTTTTGGTATTTTAGCTGCAAGGCTTGATCCAACATTCACAAAATATTGATTAAATCCATTTACAATTTCATTTTCATCATGAATTTCATCGTTGTCTTTTACAAAATATTTTGAAATACCGGTTTTTGCTTTATGATTCTTCAGGACACTATTCATTACTCGCCATGTTGCTTTCATATCACCATTACTTTTATCTAATAATTTACTATAATATTCTTTCTTATGTTTCCTAATAATCCCTACTAATTTATTTTTATACTTTTTATATTTTTCTTCAGCGCTCTGACTTCGCAATTTCAAGAAACATGAATACAAATAATTCTTTTTTTTACAAGCATTTCTCAACCCTTTTGTCATCCATGGTTGATCAATCGTATTTCTCTTTGTGTAATTTGTTTGCACACAATTCTTTTCATACAGAGCTTCCAAGATATTCATAAACTCATCATATGCTCTGTTCGCATCATCAACATACACATCATTCCAGTCTTGTTTATCTAGATCCTCTTTCAATTTTTCCAAAACTTTTTTTGACGTGTTTATGATCTTTTTCTTCATTGTGACTGCTTTTGTGATGCTTTGATCATTTTTATAGATTGTGAAAACTGGTAAATGATCACTTAAGTCGGTCGTTAAGATACCACCTATCACGTCCCCATTTGTTATATTTGTGAAAATATTATCAATTATTGTGGCACTATGAGTTGTAATTCTTGTTGGCTTTGATATCAATGGATACATATTTAAACTGTACATTGAGTTTATAAATGTGCTTATGTTATTTGAATCTGTTTTATTTCCCATATCAATGTTAAAGTCTCCACACAAAAAAACATTTTTATTAAAACTCTTCTCCATTAGCTCCAAGATTTTATCCGTGAATATTTCTATATTTGCTCCTGGTGATCTATATACACAACTTATTATTATGTTTTTATCGTTTTTGTTTATTATTTCTATTGTTATCATTTCCATAATATTATCAACTATTATTGACATTTCACTATTTAATTTACATTTTATTTCATTATTGACAAATAGAGCGACTCCACCACCTCTTTTATTATTTCTGTTCATATGATATAATTCATACCCCTCGATGTGAATATTACTTGTGTTATCATCATTGAGCCATGTCTCTGACAGCGCTATTATTGTAAAAGTTCTATTTAACTGTTTTAAGTAATCTGTTATTTTGGATATGTTTGCATTTATACTTCTGCTATTAAAGTGAATAATAGAGAGAACTCCATTTGATATATTGATGTCATTAAACTGCTCTTCATTATAATATTCGCTATCTTTTATTACAGGAAAAAAATTTGCATCAATCACATTTTCAACATTATATATTTTAGGTTCTGAGTCTTCGTATGTTGTCATGTTCTAATGTATTTGTTCATTTCACTGTATATTTTATCCATTTTGAGTGTGAGTTGTTTCATTGATTTGTAATTTTTCATCTCCTGAATTCATCCAGATCCGTCAGCTCTTTTATCATTTTAGGCTGAGACCCTTCCTTTGTTTTGATAAAGATGTATCCATTTCTTGTCCATGTTGATGCTATTTTGTTTTGGTTTTTTAACCACCTTGCTTCCTTTGCAATTTTTCCATTTTTTTGGTTAGATGTTCATTTATGTAAAAATTTGATCCCTTCAGATTTCTTTTATTATGCATAACATAGTTTTTTGTATTCCTGCTAATGAACTTGACGACTACTGACGGTTTGAATCTTGGTGAATTACTGGGCAGGGTGTGACAGAACGAAATGTCCCCATAGTCTATGTCAATGCTCTTGCCCTTTAAGAAAGTAACTACAAGTTCCTCCAGAGTCTCTTGTTCTTCCTGAGATTCATATTCATTTGGATCGTTGTTATTAGGAGCTCTTTTATGTGTCCGACACTCACTAACATCAAGTCCTGAGATCACCACGTTGTTTTGCTTTGTGTGTTGTTCTAAATCCTCTATTTTTCGTTCTAATTCAGCAATTTTATTGTCTTTGCTAATTATCAGTTCTTTCAGTTCTTTTATTTCTTTAACCAGACCGGCCTGGGAATCCATTTTTTTTGTTAAATTTTCTATTTGACCACTCATAAAGTTGAGTGATTCTTTAAAGTCTTGCATTTCTGCTGAGTTGTTTCCCTCCGGGTCTGGTGACTTTTGTCCTCTATTTCTCATATTTACAGAGTCTGGTGACTTTGGTCCTTTACTTCTCGTCATACTTACAGAGTTTGTGGTCTAGTGGTAGCAGGTCTTGGTGGTTTGATTACTGAACCACGTGGCCCTTCCACGAGGCTCACAGGCCTAACGATGGTGGCTGTGACCCAGCAGTGCAGCACCCAGATCAGCAGTTATTAGATCAGAACTCACGGTTTCAGCAGCCTGCAGCAATCAGATCTATTATCCGAAGTGGTTTGCTCACTGGATCCAATGTAGCCCAGTAAGCACAGCACCTAGCTCCAGTAGCTTCAGGCCCAGCTCAGACTCTCACTAGATCCGATGTAGCCCAGTTAGCACAGCACGTAGCTCCAGGCCCAGCTCCGACGCCAGCCCAGCCTCGGCGGCGGTCCCCCGGCTCTCTCACTGCGCTCGGCCCAGCTCAAAACTTCAGGCGGCGGTCCTCCGGTTCTCCCACGGCGCTCCAGGCGGCTCGGCCCACTCGCGGCGCTTGGCACAGCTCGAAGTTCCAGGCGGCGTTCACGGCGCTCGGCCCACCACCGCGCTACCACTGTAGCGTGCTTTGTTGTATTCTTTCGCTGTAACAAAGCACCTCCAGCGTGCCGGCCCGCTTTTCTTCGTAACAACCAGCGTATTTTCCGGTTTATTTGTTCACGAAGCCCGCAGCTACGGCACCCGGTTACGGTGACCTAGCTCGGTTAGCTTTGATTAGCCCGGTTTGTAGCTACGCTAGGCTAACTCTCGGCAAAAACTCATGGACACGTTGGCCTGTAGATTCATAATTCTGGATCGCATGTTCCAGTCCAATTTAATCCCAGGATGAAGAACGTTTCAGGTCAGGAAGCAGATTATTAATCTTTACGTTTAATTCAGACAAATCTGAGCCTGAGGGAAACAGCTGCAGCAGAACTGGACGGTTCTGGTTGATTCTGACCCCATCAATCAACAAATATACTTATGCAATTTTGTTTTTGATCTATAGCTGTGGTAACTTGCTCCATCAACTCCATAAGCGCCATGGATGTTGAGTTATTTGATCTGAAACCATATTGACCGTTATCCAAAATGTTATTTTTATCAAGAAATAAGTCGAGTCTGGTTACAAATAGTTTTTCTAAAATTTTTGAGAATTATGGTAATAATGATATAGGCCTGTAATTATTAAATACTCATTTATCACCATATTTAAACAGAGGAATTACTTTTGCTATTTTCATTCTGTCTGGGAATATCCCAGTTGAAAATGACAAGTTACATATAAACGTAAATACACATGTACACTGTTCCTTTGATTGATTGATTGATCTGGAGAATGAAAACAAAGCCCCTTGCAAGTAACTAGCTCCTATTAACATTGAAACATTTAAGGTACATTTATATGGTGAAATGCTATATATGCTAGGTGCATTAGGACCTTTAATATTAGGAATATTTAAGAGAACCGGTACTCAAAAAAAGAGCTTGATTCTATTTTTATTATACAATATATAATGTATTAAAGTAATTTCAAAAGTTAGTTAGTATATGATACAAAATTCTAAAGATAAAATATTTGTTCCGATTTATTTACCACTGTACATGACCCATGTGCCTCTGGTGACCTCAGATCATAAAATGTTTAACTCCTTTCGGCAGACTAAGCCTGTCTATGGATGAGCTTCATGAGGAATGTGTGACTGTAGCACCTCACCACAGAAGTTCAGGAGAAGGTGGCAGTCCAAAAAACAGCGGAGAGGTGGATCAAGTTTTCAGGCAGTTGTTTGTCTTCAACCCATCTTCCACTGGATTTGTGGAAATGATTTTCTCTCATGAAAAATAAGTGGACTCGTGTGAAACAAATGTTCTTCTGAACTAATTAGAAATGAGCTCATTGTCAATCTAAATGATGAATTGTCTTGTTCAGAGTTTTGTAAATCAGCAGATGTCTTTCAGTCTCATGATGAGGCTGAGGTTGTAGCTGTTTTGGTGAAAGCTTGTAAATGCCCTTCAACATGATCATGTGTTATGCCAATTATGTTATTGTGAGAAATCTGCGTGCTCAGAGTTTATGTTGGGATGACTAGCTGCTACTCCAACATCAAATTCAGCTCAGCATCTTTAGATATGATCGTGTTATAGTTATGTCTGTGCTGACCAAGGATAATTAGCTGTGACAGCCATTTTGAACTGGGTTAACTCCAAATATCAATGAGTTGTAGTAGACGTATATCCAGTGATTACTTTCAAAGAGTTTCATTATCATTATTTTACAAACTATTTAAAGGAGCAGTGCACATTCATCAATATTCCATGAATATAAATGTGCTGTAAATATATCTTGTTACGTTTTATTTGAAGATGTAATCTTGCGCTAATTGCAAAACTTTGTACCTCGGTGCAAATTTGCCAAATAAAGATATATTCTATTCTATTCTATTTTTGTAAAGCACTTTGGTAACAGTTTCTGTTTTAAATGTGCTCTCTAAATAAATCTGACTTGACTTGACTTGACTTGGCATCTGAATCAACACAAAGCTAAATTTCATCTGTTGTTCTAAGCAGATAAAAAAATAAAAACCGTTCATGAAACAAGTGCACAAAAATACTGCAATCGATTAAAACAATCATTAAAAAAAATCCCGCACACATCTCACGCTATAAGTTTCACAGTCTAAAATCGTCATATTTCATGAATGAGTGCATGCCTGACATTCTTTTAGCCTTATTTTAGGTTGATTTTTTAAAACACAATATTTGTCACTTCATTCCATAAATGTGTAAAATAAATAAATTGATGTCCTTGATTTCATTTTCGGTCTTGTTATGACACAGTCCCCTCATTGAGAGCTGATGTTTATTCTGATTTTATACTTCTGGATAAAAATTAGTTTACACCCTGGAGGTTTGGACCCTGAAGCAGAGTCTGGAGCAGGTGAGCTTTCAGGTGATTTATTAAGAAGAGTTTGGTAGACAAAGTGGTGATAAATGGCAGCATCTGTCAGATGATCTCAGCAGATGCAATGCACTTAATTATTGCACAACATTTATTTAAGATTTTATTTTGATGTGGCAATCATCTACCAAGATAAGGCATCAGAGTGCTAAATGAAATATATAGAGCCCCCCACCACACACACACACACACACATTTGGCTTTTCTGATTAAAACTTTAGCTGAAGCTTGAAATTTTCCATGTCCCTTTCTGGCAGAGGATGCTGCTTCTCATTTACTAATGGCTCTAATCAAAATAATAGAATTCCTCCACAAAATGTAGAGCAAAATCAAACACAGTTTTTCAAGTGGACAGGGAAATTCTGCACACAGATACACAAGAAATGCACTAGATAAATACACTAGATGTTATTACTGTTCTTCTTTTACATTTTGTTGTTGGATGTAACTGTGACCCTGTGTACAATCGCGTTTCATCACATGTACCACATGCGGTGCAAATGACAATAAAGACTCTTTGACTCTGAAAACTTCTAATTAAAAGGAGCAAAAGATTATTTCTGTTTACAGTAGTTCCTTTTTTCTTTCCAGGTGTGTTTGGATACATTCTGCCATTCATCTCCCACACCACTGCTTCCAATGGCCATGCTCTTCGATATGAAGTTATGATGACATTTTGCAACTTAACGTGAATGTACAACCTGATCACTTTTTATTTTATTTTTTACAAAAGAAATACTATCCAACATAATATTTTGTTAGACATGGTTAGAGCGGTGAGTGAGATATTCTACAAACTGCATTACTGTTCACAAATCATTGTTGGAACATGAGCTCTCCCTAGTGGTGCATGAAAGAAACTTAGATATTGAATGTACGCTGGTGAACATTCTCACTTCTCATGATCAACCCTAAGCCATCCATCCATCCATCCATCCATCCATCCATTATTTTTACCCACTTCTTCCGTTTTGGGTCACAGGGGTCAATGGCGCCCATGTCCAGCCATCACTGTGCAAAAGGCAGAGGACACCCAGGACAGGTCTCCAGTCTATCACAGGGACCATAGACAAATGAGAGAAACAACCATTCTCTTTTTCTCTTTCTCTCTTTCTCTCTCTCTCTCTCTTTCTCTCTCTCTCTCTCTTTCTCTCTCTCTCTCGCTCTCTCTCTCTCTCTCTCTCTCT
>JBBPBX010021262.1:0-14795 GCA_038048925.1 Garcialebias charrua
TGTGGCCCCGTGAAAACTTTACTCTGTCCATAATTATGATTTACTTCAGATAAAAAATTGTGGTGTGCTTCCAGGGCATACAAATCTGAATGCGTTTCTAGGTGTTACAATGATACTTCGTTATCTGCCTGTTACTCATCATCAAGCACTCCCTCTTCTAATACACTGTTGGGATAAAATAATGTACCTGTTGTGTTTTGCAAGGGTGCCGTTTTGTGAGTTCAGCGATTTGGGACAAATTCAGTCGGAAATAATGCAAAACTTGCATGAAACAAAACTGACAGTGAACCTTGTTGTTCAGCGTCAACAAACATAATTGTGCACAGAGTTATAGTGACAGAGTTGATTAATTTGAGCTCCTAAAAGCTCCCGTTTAATCCCAGCCATAATTGTTGTGCTTCTTTTCCCCTCATTCTTGGACGTTTCTGTTCCTGCGTATTTCTCTGACCTGCATCGAACAGTGCCAGAGACGCGTCAAAACTCAAACCACTTTACTGGTAATGAGCAGTGGTTGATAAAAAGCAATTTAAGTTTTTATAATATGGCCTTGAGTCTATTTCTCCCAGTAACACCCTCTCTGCATTGTAGCCCCCGTCGTGGCGCTGTTTCAATCCCCAATGCTGTAATGCCATTTTAGTATATCAAGTTTATTTTACTGACATTGCAGCAACATTTTAAAAACCAATGGGACAGAATTGTGTTTGTGAGTAATAAAAGAACAGAAAGAAGAATACAGTGCATAAAGTGAAAACAATGACTCAGCACAAAAACACAAAATGATCCGAGTCATAAAAATGACCACGGACTTAACCTCTGTATGGTCATAAAGCACTTTCAGTGCTTGAAAACAAGTTAATACAAAGTTGATACATATTTAAATTAGAAAATAGATATAATTTAGTTTTTATTTCAAAATAAATGTCTCTAATTCTGGATCAACTTGTCTGCAAATTTACATGTAGGACAAAAACATCACAGTGAAGTCCCCTGATGGTCTCCACTGACCATTATCTTCTATGTTTAGAGGTGTCCAATCCAGGCCCTTTGAGGACCACTATCCTGCACATTTTAGATGTGTCCCTGCTCCAACACACCTGATTCAATGTTTGAATTATTTTTTTTTATGATCTGCAGAAGCAGGGGCGATTCTAGGATCTGACTTTAAGCGGTGCTTGCCCCTATTGCTGACAATGGCTCTTGGCTTGAACAACGTGGTGGCCATTGGCATTGGTAGCATTCAGAATGTGAGGGGGACACAGTTGTGGGGGGTCTGGGGGTCCTCCCCCAGAACATTTTGAATAAAGTAGATGCCATTTCCTGCATTCAGTTGTATTTTAATGGGTTGCTAAGTATCTACATTTACCTACATAATTAAGCACTTTATTCAAGAACTATTTTAGACAGCATGGAACAACAAGTAGCGCTAAGCTAGCGGCGTGCAATACAGATGTGCTAGCAAGATGCTACAGACACAGCATTCTGTTGTACATTATAATAATAATAATGTCTTTTTCTGTCATCTGTGTATGTTTCCCATACACAGACAAAATTCGTCTCTGCATTTAACCCAACCACCACCAGGTGGTGCAGTGAGCAGCCATAGAAAGTGCCCGGGGAGCTGGAGAATTAGGTGTGTACTCATAGACACCCCAAGGTGTGTAGTGGCCGGGGCGTGAACCCGCGTCCTTCGGGTCCCAAGTCGGAAGCCCTGTCACTACACCATCTTGGCTCTATACAACCAAATACCGTATTTTCTGGCCTATAAGTCACAGTTTTTTTTACTAATTGTCATGTCCTGCGACTTATGGGGTGAAGCGACATATTTATGGATTTTTTTTCCATATTTTTAGACCAATTTTTGGCTGAGATATGCCAGTTTCCATTCATTCTGATGAAAAAAATGGAGCAGTACAACTTTCGGCCGCTAGGGGCAGCAGTACCACTTTCGGCCGCTAGGGTCCACCGACCGTTCCCAGCTCATGTGTCCGAAAAAAGCCTCCTCTGCTCGGACTCACTCTGTCGCAGCCCGGCCTCCTGAACTCTGGAAGTCTGAACTAGTGTTTGTTAGCAAAATAGCTCATGGACCACATGACAGATTTTGATGAAACTTACAGAAAGTAATCACTGGATGGATATTTACAAGGTATTAGCTGTAGGAGATGTTTGACCTAAAATTAGATTTTTTTTTTCGCAGCGCGCGCGACCGTTTGGAAGACGTCAAAGCGAAACAATTTAAATCCAGCTGATTTGACCATTACGTAAATTATTAAGGAAAGGTTAAGCTCAGAAACACTTTTGCTACAATGTCAGCTAAGAAATATATATTTTTAAGTGTTTGTCTTGTTAAATTTTAAAGAAATGAAGCAGTCCCACACGCGCGCGTGCACGTAGCGAAACTACTTTTTTTAATCCAGCTGATTTGACCATTACGTGAATTTATTAAGGAAACGTTAAGCTCAGAAGCACTTTTGCTATAATTTTCAGCAAACAAATACTGTAATTGTTTTTACTGTGTTAATCTTGTTAAAGTCCTTCCGTGCACGCTCCTGTGGCCACCATTTCCAGCAGGGCAAAACATCGGCCCACATTTCGGGTTGTTGGCGGTGACGCGCAACTTACGCGACGCGTCAGCGGTGACGCATAATAGATGCGACTCATGGGGCAAAGCGACATACAGTATTTCTGGATTTTTCCAATTTATTGGACATATTGGACAAGAGCGGCTTATGGGGCGGAGCGACTTAACGGCCGGAAAATACGGTAAATACTTTGTACAAAATCAGTTTAGTGTTAACTGATCATAACAAATAAAGACTAAACTTATGCAACCAGAAGTTACAACATATACAGTATCTACATACAGTATCTCTTCGTACAGATGAACATGTGGTACTTCCTTTTTATCACTGTTGTATTCAGCTGATCATGAGGTCAGCCACAAGGCATTATCATCTTTTACATTTTTCTGGACTCAGTTTAAGTTTTGGAAATGAAATAAACTGTATTCCACCCTCTAAAGCAGGGCTATTCAACTAAACTGCTCAGGGGGTGCACAGTTTCTGAATGACAGCAGCTCAAGGGCTGGACAATTGTGCACACAATTTCAGTCCACCTCATGTACCACATGTGATGCGAATGACAATAAAGAACTTTGACCTTGGACATCCTGCAATTGAACTCATTATGTAAATAAACTATGTATTCCAATGATCTGTTACCTTTTAAATTTGTTTATTTTGTTGCATTGAAACATAATGCAATAAACAGAACCNTTATTGGCTGGTTAAAAACTCTGTTTTTATTGGCTGGTTAACGGCGGGTCACTGTGGCTTTTTAGAAATGCTTATTTACCACCTGGAGAAGCAAGGGGACTATAGTTTTTTTCAGAGATTACTTTGTCTAACATCAGTCTGTCAGGCGATAGTGACAGAGTTAAGAAATATGTTAAAAAATATATTTTTTAGAAAACTTACAGACTGCACTACAGAAACTGCAGACTGCAGCATTAAGTGCTCAATAAATAAAATGGTATGGTATGGTATGATTGACATGTCACACACCCGGTCATTCCTGCACAGTAGGTGGCACTATGTGCCACAATGAGTTGTGACACTTGTGACTGTTACATGCTCAAAGCAGCAGGGGGCGATATGTACCATTTAAGTTTTTTTTTGTTTTTTTTTTGTACTTCATTGTGTGTTTTATGAGTGTGGACAAAGTCAAACACTAAAGCTGTTTAGAAAAAGACTTGATTTCTAAACTTAAAAATATTTAGATCACAGATCAAAAGTTTAAACTGAGAGAATGTATCATTTTAAGGGAAAAATATGTTGTTTCAAAATTTCATAGCATCAACAAATCCCAAAAAAGTTGGGACAAGTCCATTTTTACCACTGTAAGTGGACCCCTTACCGATAGCCTTGGCCCCCCCTCGGCCCCCCCAGCAATAAAAGTCTAGCTCCGCCACTGAACAGAACCCAAAACCAGAACCAACCCCCAATTTTATTTATTTATTTTTCCAGAGTGCCAAGTTAAAATGTAGGGGTGCTTGAGCACCTCCAAAAAGAGTCTAACATTGCCACTGTGCAGAAGCCTGTAAATCACCCGTTGATTCAAATGAGGTGTGTTGGAGCAGAGAAGCATCTAAAAACAGCAGGATAGCGACCCTCAAGGACAAAGACTGGACACCCCTGGTCTAAGTATCTTTTGGTCTCAAGAATCTCTCTCCAGTCAGTGTCTAGCAATGAGCCTGTAGAACGAGTTCAGACTAAACAGAAAAAAGTATTTGTTTCAAAACACGTTCTTTCAGTGCCACGTTTGAAAACCTGCATTTTTGTCCACATTAATCCACAATCGCTGCCATCCATTTAAAATAACTAACACCATTAAAGATTTAAAGAGCTTTTTAAAAAATATGTATCTTCCCCACTCTGGCTCTGAAAGAACATGCTGTGGTTGCCTCGGCATCATTGTGAACTCCTACACTGCCCCCTGTAGTAGATCCACAGACATTCACACAGTGAAAGTTCTGCACAAGAAAGAACCACCGATTCCTGCACGACATATTTTACCAGCAGAATGTCAGAATGACCTTAAACTGGAGGAGCGTTTATGGAAAATGGGAGGTAGAATGGGTGAAGATTAAGCTGTGTAAAAACTGAAACACATTCACAGCACAGGTGCTACTCTCAATTTCTATGAATGTGCTTTGTACATCCAGACAAGCGTTTACAAGCTTTGTCGGCACGGTTTGTCATTAAGCACACCACTGGTTGATTGAATACAAGGTTTTAAGGCAGTACTATTAATTTAGGGCATGAACAGTGACGGCAAACCAACAGCATGGGAACATTTTCGGTCAGCAGCAACAAAATGATGAGAGCGAGTTAGGGGAAAATGTACTTCCGTCTTTCAAACCAAAATCCTACATAAGGAGGAAGCAGTGATGTGGCGCTGCCCTGTGACAGTGCCTTGTTAGTGACTTTAGCTTAAGAGCTACTACTGCATTTGGCTCCTCCTGAGAGCGGAGGGAAGCTGGGAGGAATGAATAAAAGAATTGGAATCAGGGAGCGGAGAGGACGGTGGTGGAGAGGTGAGATGCATGTAGCGCTATGGATCACTGGGCCTTTCTAGTTCAAGGAAAGTTCATTGGAAGCCTTGCTCGGATTCGTGTCATCTGTTTAGCTGCTCTTTGGTCCCTGGAGTACATCTCTCTGCCTTTACAGTCCGTTTGACTCGACAAAAGGGCAGGAGGTTCATCAAATCTCCAGCAGCCAGAAACGACTTCTCGGCCACGCTAAACATTTCAAATAAAATTCACAATATCAATTATGCATCACCACCAGAATGGACAAAGCGGTCTCGGTTTTTCACGCCGGCAAATATAGGCATACGATGATTTGGAAGCTCCAGAGTGGGGGGAAAAATAACCAGCAATTTGGCAGCCAGTAACAGTGGTCTAATTACAAACAGAGCCTGTGACGGTGAACAAGTGGGCATAATGAAAAGTATGAAAAATTACTCCCTCTGTCTTTGTCCAGATGACTGAAAAGGAAAAAGAATAAAAGCGAGTCATATGTAATTGCCTCAACCAACGCCAAGGAGGCAAATAGCTGTTGTCGACTGGAGACAGTTCGTGCATGTAAAGAGGCGAACAAACGGCTAAACTTAGAGTCTGAAAGTTGTACGTATCAATTATACAAAGCCTTAGTGCATACAAATCATCGCTTTCAATAAAAATGTGTCATTTTAATGCCAAAAAATATAATAAAGCAAGGGAGAAAGAACAGCAGCTTCCAGTTAGGTTGATCATGGTTCAGAGATAGATAGCTTTAGCATGCAAGGATCTCTAAGGAAGTTATTTGCTACTTGTTTATTAAAAACTCAAAGCAAGTGACAAAAATGGTTAAATCATGTCATCTGGACCAGTTTAAGTGAGAAACAATTTGTCCCCCATCCAGAGGACTTCATCAGTCTGAGGCCTGCCATCCAGATAGGTAGCTTCACTGCTGTGTTTCAAGCCACGGACGGAATGATTCTCAATCAAAGAAACTGGTCCAGATGTCATGAATTTAGCCTTTTTTGTTGTTATCTACCTGGATTATTGAGCTAACAAACCTTTTTCAAGGAGAGTGAGTTTGAATGAACTTCACATGCAGTACGTCACCCGCGGAAATAATGTGGAGCACAGAGCCTCAAAAAATGGTTTGAGTTGTAGACAAAGCTCTGAAATTGTATATGTAAATTTTAGGAACATGGTGTGGATCTATGTTTTTGACGTCAAACATGAATACATTTTACTGCTGAAGCAAGTTGGCCATCTGGCATAAAACATTTGATTGCTGTTCCTGATGATTGATTGTTTTGAATGTGTGTGCTCTGTTTGCATGTGTTAAAAGCCTACTTCTGAGATTCCAACACATGGTTGGCTTGAAACACAACAATGAAGGCTACTTATGGGACAGATCTGGTTGGCAGACTGCAGACTGAAAAGAATAGAATAGAATATATCTTTATTGGCATCGTCATTGCACCAGAGCACAAAAACATCGCAATTGACGCACACCCGTCCTTAAGATAGGGAAGTGTGCACGCAGCCGTGGCAGTAATTAAACCGTGCCGCCACAATCTTAGATATGGAAAAAAGGAAGGCTACAATTGGGTAATCAGTGGTATTCAAAAAAAGATCTATCACATTTTGTCTTACAGAACACTATATGATACAGCAAAAAATCTCTACCAGCAAGCACAGTTAAGACAGATCACATATTGCATTTTGAGGGCGAAGCAGTGAGATAAAGTCTGTGAGTCTGAGGAAGCCCTCTGGAAGGGGGACGAAATGTTTCTCAAAGAAACTGGTCCAGATGACACGATTGAAACTTTTTTGATGGATAAATCTTCACTCGAGGGTTTGTATTTGCTCTCGCGAGATTTGTATTTGTTCTTACGGGATTTGGCATGATTCGGACGCCATAGTATGACGAACATGTATTCCACTCTCCCATGAAAACTCTTCTTTCTCCTCAAACAGGCGACAGGAAACACCAGCCAGTCACAGATCCCTAACCTCGTCTCCATGGTAACGAGGAGCCTGGACCCTGAAACAATCTCCCTTAACTGACGAGCGGTCCATGAAGTTTCTCAGTGTGCCCGACTTTCTGTGGACCTCTGAAAAACCACAGAACTCATGGGGGGAAAAAACAAGATTCTTGTGGTATTCTTTGTTGTTGGTTTGTGCACATCGTATCATTTCATGATTTAAATATGTTTGTTGTAATCAATGATGTTTCAGCATCTGAGGCTGAAAGTGTTCCTTTAATAATCATGTTTTTTGTTTGTTTGTTTTGTTTTTTGAATGTCCAGAGGACCAGAATAACTTTAGATTTTTCTACCTGGATTATTGAGCATGCATCAGAATATACAATATACATATTGTAAATTCTTGAGAGAAAAAAAACTCATAATTCAGCTTAGTTTATTATAAACATGTTTTTTTCTTCACATTTTTTTAAATATGGTGAATAAAAACTGCTAATATAGGGTAATACAAGATTTTAAAAAGTGATGTAAACTAGTGAAGGGGACAGGAAATAAGCCATACCAAATCAAAGTAATCCTTTAAGCATTTCATCATTCTGCAAATTAACACCTTTCCTTCCTAGATGAGTCTTCAGTTGCACAATATAAACAGTTGTATAACATTATATTTTTACTGTGTTTTAGTATTTTGGTTTGGATATTCTCATATATAGAGGTTTTGGCTCTGTAGGACAGATAATTCCTGTTGAAAAGGTAACTTTTTACCAGTGTGGTTCCAAGCTTCAAGTCTTTTAAGCTATTTAATAGCACCATATTCAGCAAAAACAGACGTAAAAAAAATAAAAATAAATAACGCTCTCAGATTCACCTCCAGGTTGAGGAAAATTAAAAAAAAGAAAACCTGCTTTTCTTCCCATTGCCTTTTGTTTTCTTAACCATGCTTCAACGTGATTAAAACACATCAACAGCACAAAAATCCCTGGGATAATACACGAAGAACTGTTGTGCATTTTTAAAAATGCTTCATTCAGGAACTAATTCAAATTGAAAAACAATAAAGGCTTATATTAGTGACGTGGTTTGCTCATGCTTTCTTTCAGTTAGAGCTTAGAAGCTCGTAATTAGTAGTCAAAACACTACATATCTGAAATGAACCCAATATTGTCTCATCTGCAGAACCTAAAACACAAAACAGACTAAAAAGCCTCAATTAATTAAATGCTTCACACTGAATATTGTGATTAATTTCCCCATCAGCTATTTTTATGTTCAAACAGTAATACAATAGGTTATTTTAAATTTGTACAGAAGAGAGAAATAAGAGGACAGAAAAAAATCTATACAGTACTCTATGTCGTAAGACAAAGAGTTTGTATTGTCAAAAGTTAATAAAGAAACTGCTAAAAGATACAAAAAGTTTTTTATATTTTTTACAAATTCTTAAATACAGGTAGTCCTCAACTTACAACGTAGATCCGTTCCTATGCGGCGTCGTAAACCGATTTTCAACATAAGTTGAAATATACGTACATACTGCATCATATACATGTACAGTACAGTATTACCAAGCACTTAGCCTATCCTAACACAGTACCCTACATAATTATCAAAAAACACATACATTTGGAGCCATAATGAAGGGAAAAAAGAGTTATGGCCTACTTCCTCCGTCCATCGGCTTATTCTCTATTAGTTTACGACGTAAAACCGCATTCACAGTACAGTTTTGTTTTGTTTTTTTGAATGTCCAGAGGACCAGACTTAGCTTTTTTAGAGAGTAAAGTGCAGTATTCCTCCGCCACTACGTTTACAACGTAAAACCGGAAACCAAAAACTGCGTAACTCTGCTTTTCAAAATAATTGTTTATTTTATTAATTTTTTTATGGGAGATGCGCCGTAAACACGAAACGTCGTATCTCGAGATAGTTGTTTTCCGCCTTACATGTCGCATTAATCCAATTATAAACATGTTGCACTGCCGTATACGTCGCATCTAATATGCGTCACCGCTGACACGTCGCGCATGTTACGCGTCACCGCTGACAACCCGGGAATGTGGGCCTGTGTTTTGCCAAAAATGGATTGGCTGCCAAATGGCCACAGGAGCATGCACGGAAGGACTTTAACAAGATTAAAACTTAAAAACAATTATTTGTTTACTGAAAATTATAGCAAAGATGTGTCTTAACTGAACTTTTCCTTTAAAAATGAACGTAATGGTTCAAATCAGCTGGATTTTAAAAAGACGTTCGCTGTCTAAAGCGGGCACCCGCATCGAGTGGAAACGGTGCATTTCTTTAAAATTTAACAAGATAAACACCTAAAAATATATATATATTTGTTTGCTGACATTATAGCAAAAGTGTGTCTGAGCTGAACTTTTCTTAATAAATGCACTTTGACGGTTAAAACATGGCAAAATGAAGCCGACGAAATAAAGCGGCTTTAAAATTACTACACGCTCACCCGCTCATAATGATGACAGAAACACCAATTTATTTATTTTTATTCAAACCCGTTGAATTCTTCATCCTCTGTGTCGCTGGTGAAGAGTTCTGCCAACTCCTGAGCTAACAGTAGTTCAGACCTCCAGAGAGCAGGAGGCCGTGCTGCGACAGAGTGAGTCCGACCAGATGAGTCTGCTGTCGGACACATGAGCTGGGAACGCTCGGTGGACCCTAGTGGCCAAAAGTGGTACTGCGCCCCTAGCGGCCGAAAGTGGTACTGCTCCATTTTTTTCAGTCAGAATGAATGGAAACGATCATATCTCAGCCAAAAATTGGTCTAAAAATATGTGGAAAAATCCATAAACATGTTGTTTCGCCGTATGTGTCGCAAGACATGCAAATTATGCAAAAAACCACGACTTATAGGCCGAAAAGTATGGTATTTTAACAAAACAGTTGTGAATAATAAACAAGTGCCAGTTTGACGTGGTGTACCCATCAGTGTCAGAAGCATTTGTGATGTGGGGGGATACGCTGGTGGGGCAGCTAGGTCTGGGGGTCCTCCCTCCAAAAATTTGGAAAAAAGTTGATGCCATTTCCTCCATTCTGGTATATCTTAAGGGGTTGTTAAACATTTACATTTACCTACATAAACTAACTCTAAAATTTTAGAGTTAATGGCACAACAAGAAGTAACCTGACCAACAGCTCTCCTTGTGTGAAGAAAATATGCTCCGCTTCTCTCACACAATCTAAAACTAGGGTCACTGAATGTCCAAAATATAATTCTACAGATTGCTTAATCATTTTTTTGAGCAGTGCCAACTTTTAACAATGCTTTTGCACACTAAAGCACTCAAATTTTTACTAATGCTATTTTCAATACCAGCTGAGTAATCCCAACAACCACATTCCCAGACAATTTAAAAATAGCAGTACAGTTGTAATAAATTAATGTTTGATAGCTTAGGAAAGTTTTATTCAAAGGCCATTATGGTTTAAATAGCTTAAAAATTTGAGCTAAGTTTCAGTGTATGTATGCATTAAAGCTAGCTTGTCGTACAAAACATTTGAGTTTTTGATGAAGTCGTTTGGGTGGTGGGTGTGCTACTTACGCATAATTTTGCAGATCTCGTTTATTTCTCTTGCAAGATCTGGCAGCACTGGAAAATATCTGGAGTACTGTGGACAAGGCCATAATAAAACATCTCAGCTTACCAGTACTTTGCTTTTTCTTTAACACCCAGTTTATGATAGCCCATAAAGGCCATTCCACTGCAGTTATTAGTGACGAGGCGTGTAATGTGAACACAAAGCAGGAACGACGTTATCACTGTCTCGAGCCCAGCTGTGGTGCCAAGTCCAGCTGGTACCCGGCTTGCCCCCATGACGACTCGGCATCTGCAGAGTAGCACATGAGTCTTGCCGCAGTCCTGGTGCACCATCATCAGGATTTAATGAGGTGACAGAGTGTTGTATCAAAAGCTGGTGGGGGGTCTTCTTCTACCATTCACTCTCCCCTCATTAAAAGACTTTTAATGGGCTCTGAGGAGGGCAAGCCTCCTATAACTGGCTTAACGCGTCTTCAGGTTGTCAAGGAAAATTATTTTTTTTTAAGGATGAACTTGCCATTCAGCTCTGAAATATTGATTCAAGTAAACTTCAAGGGAGTGCTCGTTTAATGGCAAAGTGTCTGAGAGGCTTATGGCTTTCAGACACTCAAATGCACAAGGAGGACGGACTAGACTTGTAAATGTAGTGAATTTAAACTTAAGGAGTGTAGCAACACGGAAAGTAGATGGAAAAAATGTTTTGTTCGTTACCTACCATTGCTTACCATTGTAAAGTTGTATTGGCACCGAAGGGTTTCATTAAAAACAAGCTGCTCTCAACGTGGATTAATGCCATTCAGTTGTGCTTTGCTGGAGCATCAATGGCTTTCTCTGGCACAAACAGGTTTAGTTCCGTATTCTCCGGCGTATAAGTCGCACCTTTTTGCCTACATTTCTAAGCCCTGCGACTTATAGGCCGGTGCGACTTATATGTCAATTTTTCCAATACAGGTAGTCCCCGATTTACGAGCGCTCTGATCTACGAGATTCCGGACTTACGAGCTGGCGAATTTTTTGAAAAAACGCAAAAAATACTGAGTTTTTCTGTGTTTTTTCACCACAGTTCGTTAGCTAAACATGTGGACACACGTTTCCGATCATTTTTATGCACTCATAAGCAGTTTTTCGATGAAAAACGAGTGTTCGTAGTCGCGCTAGCAAAACCGTTCCAATTTACGAGCGAAATTCCGGACTTACGAGACACGTGGCGGCCGTTCCAAATTACGAGATTTCCGGTTTACGAGCGCCTCGTTGTAACGGAACTCGCTCGTAAATCGGGGACTACCTGTATTTTGGTCATAATTAGACACATCAAACAAAATACTGTAGTTTTTATGTGATAATCTTGTCAAAAGTCCTTCCAAACAATTTGGCAGCCAGTCCAAAATAATGTTCATTTATTAATGAAAAGTTCAACTAAGACACATCAAACAAAATACTGTAGTTTTTATGTGATAATCTTGTCAAAAGTCCTTCCAAACAATTTGGCAGCCAGTCCATTTTGGGCAAAACACCAGTTCACGTGAGGTGCGACCTATAGGCCGGTGCGACTTGTACGTTGATTTTTCCATTTAATTGGGCATAATTAGGTTGGTGCGACTTATACTCCGGTGCGACTTATACGCCGACGAATACGGTAATCAGACTAAATCAGTATGAACTACTGTATATTTTCTATACCTCAAAAGAGCTAGCAACTACCGGTATAAAAGTTTGTCTTCATTGTCTTGACTGCACTTTTCAAATTCATGCCCCCCAAACAAGCCTCACCTCAAACAGGACAAAGTGAATAGGTTTTTCTATTCAGTGTGAAGGTTTGGGGCAATCTAGCAGGCACAGGCTTCACAGCCCTGGATTTTTTTTCTTAACTAATTGCATTACCAAGCATATTAAAATGGCTTTGCATTTCAGAAAAGGGCAAATGACTTGTGTTGTACAAAAAGCAATCAGTTAGGTAATGTGTCATCGTAATGGTAGAATAGACGATGGTAGCGCTTTGAAAATTAAAGACGGGGCCAAATGGTATGTTAATTAGAATGACAGTAATTGTGTATTTACTCAAGTAATGTGTGCAGATGAAGTAGATAACAGCCTAATATGTCCTTGAGGTGATGCGATTTACATAAAATGAGGTTTCTTATTCCGTTTAGATATGGTCACACTATTTATTAGAGTTCATGGCACAGCCTTGGCTGTTGTAATTTAATGCAACGTGCTAAATTATTTAAAAAAAAATTTAAAATATATTCTTCAAGGAAGCCTTCACTCGTGCTTTTATTGTTACATTTGGAGTATGCTTTAAAATGGATATTAAAGTTTGTTTATTGCTAATGTGCAACGAGGAAATTAGGTGGCGACCTTGACAATGTAAATAAGAGTGACATTTTCAAATCCACTTTTAATTCACACCAGCAGTAGCTAGGGATGGCAACTTCTAGCACTATCATCAATACTTACATACTCTTGCTAATAAATGAGTTAAAAAGACTAAAGCAATATGTGCGATCGAATACATCAACGTGTGAAACTAGTGTTTAAACAACAAGCAGAATCTTAGATGCCTAATCAGGGCTGACATGGACCAACTGCACTGTTTTGTTAAAAATGGAGGTTCAAACAAAGTTTTGCTCTCCACTTTTGGATTTTAAAAACAGAATTTCTTGGCAATCAGACAAGTGTATCTAGCCTTTATTGTGTGAATGCTGATTAAGCATTCACACTATTGTGATCCTGTTTATATAGTTATTATTATTCCGTGTTTCATATTCTAATTACCGGTACCTTAAACTATTAGATACTTCTTCTGCATAGTTCTTGTTACACAACTTTTGTGCAATTTCAACAAATCATATATGTTCAGCTCTTTCCGGACAATTCTTCTATATCTTTTGGTATTGGTGCCGCTTTAGCTTTTTGAAATGTTTGGCCTTTTCTGCCACTTTTTTTTCATCAATTTAAAAAAAAAATCCTTCCACATTTTGTTCTGGTTCAGCTTCTTTCAGCTTCCTCATGCAATTTTCAGCTACTTTCAGCCGTTTTGCTCTCCTTTCAGCTTCTTTCTGCTTACTACAACATTGCTGTGCTTCTTCTGACGTCTTTCTTCTAATTTCAGTTTGTTATGCTCCTTTCAGCTTATTTCATGAAATTTTTGGCTTTTTCTGCTATTTCAGCTACTATTTAGCTGTTTTATGCCAATTATTTGCATTTTCAGCTAATTCCACATTTTTGCACTCATTTAAACTTTTTTCAGTCCAATTCAGCAAAAATCTGCTCCACTTCCTTCTGGTAACAAGATTCTTAGCTTTTTTTTAAGCTACTTTTCAGCTGTTTTTTGCTAATTTCAGCATTTTCCAGATACTTTCCACTTTTTTGTGCTCATTTCCGCTTCTTTCAACCTAATTGGGCAAATATGTTCTTTCTGCTTCCTTCTGCTAATTTAAGCTTGTTCTACCGTTTCGGCTACGTTTTAGCAGTTTTTTTTATCCAATTTCAGCCATTTTTCAGTTCTTCTGCAATATGCATTCACACTGCATTTTCACTGGAAATGCTATTCCTCTAGTTAGTTTTGACTACATTTTTGAGAGAAGAAATTTTTTTTTAATACAATTCCTATATTCCTACACAATTTTTCCTCTGCCTTTGAGTTGTTCTAGTCCAACCCAGTTGCTAGTTGCATCTCTTGACCTCATTAAAATGACTGGTTGAGCTGCAGGTGTGACTAAATGCAATGGATGCTGTTTGATGTGTGGTTAAGGGGCCCCAGAATGCTGGCAGCAAGTGACTGGCAGTAGAAATAACAAAAAGCTATTTATTAAACAGAAGTAAAGCCAGGACGTACCAGATGCAAAAGACCAAGGCTGAGGAGGAGTTACATACGTAAGGCTCAAACAGAACATGAGGGGAAATGAGGCTCTTATGTTTACTGGGAAGAGTTGATTACTGAGTGAGAACAGGTTGACTGATTACAAATGACACTCAGGTGTTTATGACCAGTCAAACAGGGAAGCAGAGGAAAAACACTTGCAGACGAAAGTACATAGACTCTTGAATTACATCTCCGTCCAGTTGATGGCGGTAATAGACTGCGTTTGTAAACTGCCAGTAAACACCATCGAAGAAGAAGAAGAAGAAGAACACTTGCAGACAAACTGGAACGTACTGAAAAATACTTCTGAAAACCAAACCTACAGAAAACTT
>JBBPBX010021262.1:16004-28102 GCA_038048925.1 Garcialebias charrua
TATATATATATGTATATATGTATATATATATATATATATATATATATATATATATATATATATATATATATATATATATATATACTACTGTATTGACTACTACTATATACTACTGTATTGACTGTATTGTATATATAATACTACTGTATTGACATCATTCAGCAGCAAATCACATCCATCCATCCTTCATCAGCAAATGATGTCAAACATGAACACTTCTGAAAGAGCAGCAGCTACTGCATTGACATCAATCAGCAGCAAACCAGTAGCAAATCACATCCATCAGAAACATGTTGCAACCATAGTGACACCAGTGCCTTGGTGTGCAGTCCATGTCCACGTGCATGAAAAACAAGTCCATGAGCTCTAAGAAAGCTCGAAGCAGCAGAAAAAGAAAAAGAATTCCCTTACTTTGATTGAAGTGTAGGTAGACAGTCTGTATGATGTTTTTCTCAAGTTCAAACCTGGATCACATGGAACTGCTTAGCCATTGCTCAACCATGAATGATGGGAGCATTTGAGGCCAGGTGTGAGTTCAGGTGTTCTGTTGGGGAGGTCAGCTGCCTGAAGAACTTGCATCCACTTCTCTGCTGTTCCCTGGGACTGCCACCTTTCTTTCTCCTGAGGTGAGGTGGTGAGGTGGTCTATCAGGCTGTTTGCAGTCACACATTCCTCATACAGCTCATCCATAGACATGTTTAGCCTGCCAAAAGGTGTTAAAGTTCATTAGTGACACATAGCCTAGGTTATGTAGTGATAAATAAATGGAAAAGCGTGTATTGTTTATATTTATAAATTTAGCATTGTATGTAAACTACATTTTGAAATGTATTTATTAATTACCTATATGAACTGTGATTTTTTTTAAAGATGGACAAGGTTGTATGTTTGCATAGTGTAAAGTAAATTCACAATTATGTATTTATTTGTACGTGTCAATTGTACACTTTTGTTTATAACTATCAATAATTAAACATGGTTCACCACTACACTGGAAATTATTGAATAATTTGAACTTCTGTTTGAATTGGGCGGCCGTGGTGTAGTGGTAATGGCAGTCGACCCCCGATCGGAAGGTTGGAGGTTCGAATCCCGCATCCGCCCACCATGTGTCGTTGTGTCCCTGGGCAAGACACTTAACCCCGAGTTGCTCCCGGTAGGTCTGGATGGCGCCTTGCAAGGCAGGCTACCACTACCGGTGTATGAATGTCTGAATGAATGGGTGGATGGCTGGTATTGTAAAGCGCTTTGGGGCTCCTCACAGGGGGCTGGAAAGCGCTATATAAATAAGCTCCATTTACCATTTACCATTTAATGCTATGAACTTTTTCCTTTTTGTTACATTTACTATGAATTTCTCACAGGGCAGATTAGAGCCAACATGGAGGACTCACCAACATACAGTATATCATTATTATTATTATACATATAATATTGTCCAGTATGTGATGCTGCAGTCATGTTACTGAGCTCCCACTGATGGGCTAACCTGGTTCCACCAGCAGCAGCAGCAGGGTCCTCAGACAGAACAGCTGGTGGGATGTCCTGGTATCTGCAGCCCTCTCTCCATTTGTTTCTTCATGGACATGGAGTTGTGACATTATGTTGTGCCTCTTCCTCAGCAAAAAGTTCCTCCAGTGGAGACTTTCTGGACAGACTGCAGGAAGTTCCTAAACAAACAACAGGTTTATCAGTATTATCAGTAAAAAGAGATTATTACATCATTTTAAGACTGAGAAAGTGTACAATTATTAGCTCTGTTGTTATTGCCTAACTAACCTATTCAATAATTCTTCAAACTGTGACATCCACTCATAATGGAATGAAAGAGAACATAAATATTTACTGTTGCACCGAGGGACTGAGAGAAACGCAATTTCGGTCCTGTGTATGTCCTGTACAGTACATATTGCAGATCTGACAATAAAGTTGACTTTGACTTGACTTTGATAAACAGAAATTATATAATACTGAAAACTAGAGACATTAAGACATTTTAAAAGACACAGAGAACTTTAAATGGATTAAGAATGTTAATAAGTGTTAGATTTGAGTGCAATGTAAGTGCAATCCATGGCAGGAGTTGAATCCACATCTGAAAAGGGATGCAAGCTTTTCACAACATATTCTGTAACTGTTTTGTGGCATTATTCATTTAGTCACACACTGACGTATTTACCTTGGACAGTCACTGGTGAACACTGAAGCCATTTCAGGTCGTTTGTCTAAGAAAAAAAAACGAGCTAACGTTAGCATCGTGTTTGTATTTGAGCTGACTTACCGCTTTAAGCGGAGTATAACTTGTTAGCTGCCTTAATGTTGGTATGAGATGTAGTTTATAGTTTATTTATTTACCTGATGGAGCCGAAGAGGTAGCGATTAGCGAAAAGTTCGGCGGAGCGTTTTGCAGACGGACCACTCTGTACTTCCGGTCGGATACGAAGCGAAAATAATCCGGTGGAGCGCGTCAAAGACGGGACACTATTTTACTTCTCCACCCTCCTTTGCATGATAGAAAATTATTGCAAGTGCTGCACTGACCTGACTGGTCATTTTTTATTAATTAGTACGCTTTCGATCCCGGAGGCACACTTCCGGTGGATTCTTCTTCGTTGGTTTTCGGCGGTGGCTACTTCCGGTCGGCTAACTAGCATCGAAAATAGGAATCGCAAATTAATATTTTGAACGATTCCGGGAAAACCGGACAGTTAGTCCCGGTTCCGAACGATTCTCGATGCCCAACCCTATTTAAAATCTAAGGATATTTTATTTTCTTTCTTCCCCAAAACTGCAGTGGGCCCCATAGTGGGCGTGGGCCCCTGGGCCCAGGCCCAGTTGGCCCTGCTGATAATCCGGGCCTGTGTACTGTGGAAGTGTGAAGGAATTTTCCGTTATCATTTTTTACAGGGGTTTCTCCATTTTTTTTTTCGCGCAAAGCACCCTGGGAACAAGAACCTTTGAGAAGAAGCACGAAAGAGGACTCCATTTACCTGGCACCCTAGATTAACAGAAATTTATGTAAATTATGCATTAAAAAAAACTGTTAAATTACGGGAAAAATCCGTTTTAGGGTTTACGGAAATATCTGTAAAAAAACGGAGAATGTACTGGCAGAAAATTACCAGGACATTTTCCGTTTTTTTACGGATTTTTTTTTTACTGTGTAAAAGGCATGGTCATTCTGTGTTTTTAGGCAGTAAAATTGTACGGTGGCCCTAAGGTGTAAATGCACAACATTAAAAAAAAAAACGGAATTACATTTGGAAAAACACAACATTTGAAAAAAACAAAATTACATTTGAAAAAACGAAATTACATTTGAAAAAACGAAATTACATTTGAAAAAACAGAATGACATTTGAAAAAACGGAATTACATTAAGCCAAAGCTGAAGTGGCCGGAATCACATTAGAAAAAAACAAATTACATTAAGCCCAACCGGAAGTGGCCGAAGCGGTATAGTGGACCGAATCACATTAGAAAAAAACGGAATTACATTTGGAAAAACACAACAAAAACAACAAAAACACAACAAAAACACAACAATATTCGAAAAAACGAAATTACATTAGAAAAAAACGGGAATGACAATTGGAAAAACGGAATTACATTAAGACAAACATTTTTTTAAAACTTTATTAACAACATAAAACCGAACACAGTACACACACACACACACACAATTGAGAAACAAACCTGAAATCCTTGAAGGATTTACACTCTGGCAGTTTCTTTGACGCAACGGGAAGTCATAACTCTTCAAAACAGCGGTTATCCTCGACAATCTATGAACATTCATCATCGGAGAATAACACATTCATCAAAGAACGTTGAGGAGGATTTAAAAAAAAGAGCTGAGGAAGCAACGGTTTGCGTAATACCTTTGATTAAATCTCGGGAAGGCGGCACAAAAGTTACGTTCGAGCAAAATCATTTGTTCTTGGCAAATTAGTGTGGGCAGGAGCTATTATTCTTGCATGAACTCTTTGGCTTTTCGGGGGAAAAAGAAATTTATCTTTTCAAAAATAGAAGCGAGCAAATCACTGTGAAGTTGTTCAATCTCTGCCTACCGGTTTTTACTTTACACGCAACTCCTGGGCTTGGGTGACATTTAGAACAATGATAGTGACTGTCAAAGAGAAGCCGTCCTGGTTCAGAGCATCCAGAGACTAAAAGGGAAAAAAATGGACTTTTGCAACTGCACATTTTTCGTTTACGATGAAAACCCGTCGCCTTAGCGTCGTCCCTTAAACCTGTTATTTTTTCCAACAACGCCCGCTCCCGTTGACGTGTTTAACTGACCCTCTCTTGCAAAACTGCGACTGAACGCTGCAGCATTATGAATAAATAAGCAAACAAACGCTCATCTTGTGCCACCTCACACGGCATACATTTCTGAACTCAATTTCACGCTCCACGGCCTCCTCAGACGATTTAGACAGGCTGATGCCAACAGCAGAAAGCGAAGAGACAATGCATTTATTTATCGACTTGCTGCTGAAGGGGAGGGAGATTTGTCAGGCTTGCACGTAAAGCGTGTGTGTGTGTGTTAGATATTGGCGTGTGCACGTGCCCATGCAACTACGTACTGTATATATGAGTGAAAGGCATTGCGGGTAAGAAAAAGAAATGTGATTCAGCCCCGCAGAGAGGAAGAGCGAGGCAACAGGCACATCCAGGGGAATAGTTTTCTTAGTCACTTATCCTGTGTTTGTCCTGCGATGTGTCTGAGCAGGAAATAAAATGCGCCACGTCCACCAAGAGACAGACTCCACGGTGAGAGTGATGACAAATAAAAAACGACTGCAGTGGAGTTTAAACACAACTAGGCCACTTGTCATGATAAGTCATCACAAATGCACACACACACACACACACAAATGTTTCTTGTGTTTTGTTCGGGTCAAGTCAGGATGGCGTTCTAGCTGCATACTCTGCACTCGTGCATCAGCTACTAGTGGTGTGCGAATACTGCAAAATTTGGTATCGATTGATACCAAATAAATACAGGTCCAGTATCGCCGATACGTATATCGATACCGATACGATACTTTTCTGTACAGGTAGTTCTCGACTTGCGACGGCCTCGAGTTACGACGTTTCGTGGTTACGATACGCATCTCCATAAAAATAAAAATAAATTGTTTTGAAATTTTTATTTTGAAAAGCCAAGTTACGCAGTTTCCTGCAATTTCCAGCAGTTTCCGGTTAGCTGCGGAGGCTACAGCTGCCTGTACTCTCTAAAAAGATAAGTCTGGTCCTCTGGACATTCAAAAAACAAAACAAAAATTGTTGGAGCAAGCTGGACATGCAACAGCTGTGGAAAAGTAGCTGTTTTATGAACTGCAGTTTTACAACGTAAACGAATGCAGAATCCGGAGAAGGGACGGAGGAACGGAGGAAAAGGCTTCACCAACATCCAGAGTAGAAAATTAACTTTCTTCCTTCATTATGGCTCTCAAATGTATGTGTTTTTTGATAATTATGTGGGGTACTATGTTAGGACAGGCTAAGTGCTTGGTAAATAGTATATTGTAGTTTAAGGTGCAGTTTGTACGTATGTTCCGACTTACGTGGAAATTCGGGTTACGACAGAGCACAGGAACGGAACTCCGTCGTAAGTCGAGGACTACCTGTAATTACGGTGAATTCTGATGACGTTTAAGTGTTTTGCGATTTTTTTTCCCTTTGAATCATTTAGCTATTAGTTAAAACTCAGGATAGAATTAGGAAAAAATGATTAAGTAAATAAAAAATACTTTATTATAATAAAAGTTTTTTTCTGAAAAAAATAAATAGAAGAGTAACAAAACAATTTTCCCCCATACCTTGTGATGGCTGGACTATTTTCCATAAACAAAGTGCACAAAATGATCACTCTAGAATAAATGAAAACATTGTGTTCAGAAACTATGATAATTAAATAAAAATGATCCCTTCATTGCACTCCTTTTCTGAATGTATTGTTCTTTAAATAAACAAACTGTACAAAGTTTTCACACCGCAACAAATGTTATAAAACAGTACAATATATTTAGGCTATAAACAAATCAAACAAATTTTCTCCTCTTAAGTGAATTTCTTTTCTGGGTTTGAAAAAATAATTACAAATCAAAAATAATTGGTGAAAATAAAATAAATAAAGTCTAACAAAACAACCTCCAAAGCCTTGAATTCACAAAAATATTCCCAGAAGCCTCTCTGTGGGCCTTGTTGCCATGTTGCCTGCTCGGTGCTATCACTGACAGTCAGCTCCATAGATAATATATACACTAGATAAGACATCCCCGCTGTTGGCCAATGGAGACCGACATCGTCAGACGGCGGCCATCTTGCCACAGACAGAACGCCCACTCTTAACATGAATGTGAATGGGGCATTTACTATTAAAATAACCATAACTTGCTTAATTTTCAACCGATTTTAAAACGGTTTGGTTTGTTATAAATGTGAGAGATGTTGTTATAATATGGTGTACTTAAGATGGACGTTCACATGAAAATAACGTTATATAGACACTGTATTGCACTAGCAATATACACAATAAGATTATATTTACATCCATTTATAAATACATGTTTATTTCCAGTGAAATTAACTGACATATGTTACAATGCTAATAAATATTTAATACTATTTCATCATAAATAGCATTATTATTAGTGGTATGAAAATAATTTATGCCAATTTTTTCCCTACACATGCAAATATTATGTAATATTAAATACATTATTACACAAACCTTGGTCAATATGTGTAGTTTATTTTTTTTAGATACATGAAAAGATTTAATAATCGGGAGATATAAATAAACAAACAAACAAACAGAAATAAACATCTGATAGTGTGACAAGACTCTCAGTCCCTCGGTGCAACAGTAACTATTTAAACATTAAAACACTGAAACATATAATAATAAACATAAGCATAAAATAGTAAAACTGTAACACTGTCCTGAGTTTTTGCATAGTGGTAAATGAGTATGAAAATTTACACCAACTCTAAAACTAAAACACTAAACATTTAATGAACATAATACTGTCCTGAGTTTTTGCATACTACTGTAGTATAAAAAGTAAAAAAGTATAAAAGTACAGTATAACTATAAAATAAACTAAAGGTTCTAGCATTGACATTTGCAAAGTGGCAAAGCAGCATATGAGTTAATGTACACAGTATATGTATGAGGTAGTAGTTCATGTTGTTATAGAGGCAAAAGTGGCATATGCAGTAAGGCACATTGGGCATCCGTCTACAGCTGACAGGTTTGTTGATGTGTCAATGTGGTAGAACTGGTCAGCAGAGGACATTGGTTCAACTGGTAGGGACTCTGTCTCATCCTGTGCGGTCACATTGCCTTTTATGCTTGGTTTAACACCACACCGGGCCATCAGCTTTCTGAAAATGTTCTTGAACTGGCTGGCACTAGGGTTGTTATTCCATCCACCTTAAAATAGACACAAGATATATAACAGTATATTACATATTCACCGATTTTTCAAACAAATAAACAAACCAAATGTATTTTCCTAAAAAAAAAAAGAAAACATGGATCAACAAATTGAAAACAATACAGTTGCTGACAGTTCCGGTCACTTAGTGTTGTGTTAAAAAATAATTAAAAAATAATTATGAATTGTACCAGATGCTCTGATGGAGTTAAAGAGAAGCTCCAAGTGGTCCTGGCTGAACCTGTAGGTCAGGATATATCGCTGCTCATCAAGCAGCACAGGAACCATTGACATCAATGTGTCAATATTGATGATAAATCCCAGGATAGAGAGGAATCTTAATCAAATAAAGCAAATATTGTATAATTACAAACAGGTCCCAAAAAAGAATGAGTTTAGGATCTTAACATTTACTTTTGGGGGTGGCGGTGACTAAACACAAGAGCAGGAACAGAGACATATTTTAATACAGCAAATATATTGTAGCAAAACACCCTGATAAGATAAGAAGTACCATCACCAGAAAAGAGCATCTTATGAACGTGATGCAGACAGAAAAGAGCATATTATGAACTCCATGCAGAGAGATGAGAACAACTGAGGAGATAGCATTAGAGATGCACTAAAACCGGTAAAGTGTAGCTGTTGGGAATACTGTAGTTACTTTACTTTGGATCATTACTTATAACTACAGTAGTTTTATACAACTACTGTAATGAAGAATAAAATAAACCCATATGCCAATACCCATTAACAATAATAATTATAGTAATGACAAGTATACACATATATCATACTTTTGGTGTGCTTGCATTTACTTTTGGTACAATAAAACAGCTATTAAAAATGGTATCAAAAAGAAACACTGAATCATAATCATAATTTATATAAAGATACTTTTACAAGCCTTATACCAAACCATACCATTTTATTTATAGAGCACTTAAAACAACAACAAGGTCAACCAAAGTGCTGTAAATATATGTCATTATTATGTAAATATATATTATGTATAATATTATGTCAATAATATTATCTCACATTTTTTGTGTGTAGCGTGACGTGTAATGTGCACTGATCCAAAATATAACTATGATTATTCTAATTAAAGTAATAATACTGTCACAGAGTCTTACAGGTGAAATGTGATCCCAAGGTTTCTTGTTTTGATGTTACGTCTATTGGAGCATCACAAAAGTCAGGCATCTTGTCAAAGAGTATTTCTGTAAAACACAAAGCAGTAATTAGTTTTGAACATACCAAACCGCTTGGAAATCATGTGCAGCTTTAGTTCAGTTAAAAACAAAGAGCTCCTAGTGATCTAAGAATGCTGGGGAAATATTTGGAATACTAGCTAGCCCTTAATCAAAGGCTCTTGTTAATAGTCTGCTAATAAATACAGTCATGATCAAGACAGTCATTTAGACAAAAGATTAGTTTGTTTTAAAATAGTTATTGGTGTAATAAAAACAGAATTTAAATTCTACATTCTCGATGAGTGTGACACCCAAAACACGAATAAAACCTTTTAAAAAAGACGAAACTGCTGTCTGATTACCAAAGAAATCATAGCCACGTTAATAACGTTTTTAAAAACATAAACCGTTTGTAAATCCGTCAAGATTACAGCGAGTTAAGTGTATTTTTGTTTGTATAAATCCCTCACCTCCATACGGTTTCCACAGCTGCAGCTAATGTTGCTGTCTGTGGCAAGATGGCTGCCGCTTGACGACGCCGCTGACTCCTCCTCAGCTTATCTAATGTATATATCTATGGTCAGCTCCATCTTTGATGAAACTTCAGCAGTGCATACAGGAGAGAAACTGAAACTAAAGTATCAATCTCATTACACTGGTATTGATCAATATCAATACCCATGTTGGTATTGATAATATCGATATTTGAATCGATCCGCCCACCACTATCAGCCACCTAAAGAGAGAAGAGCAACTGGGCAAGTAAATCAACTAAAGCTTGGGTTAAAGGGGCAGTTCAGATAAATGGCTAGGCTTACTAATAATAAAGTTATGAATAAAATGTGACTGTCTTGTGGTTTTGGGGGAGCCATGCTTGAACTGTGTCGCTCCCCTCTGCTGCTGAGATGATAAATAAATAACTCCGACACCTCCACTGTTGCTGTTTTTGTGACGCTCTGGACGCTTGTCACCCACAGCGCGCATGCAACAAAGAGTATAACTCAAAGCGAGAGTGATACTTGCCCCCTGTTTCCTCTTTCGCATTGACAAAATGTTTTAGTTTTATTGATAAAATTGTCAAAGCACAATTTAGATGTGTTTTTTGTTTTTTTTTTTTTTTGGAGCGGAGGAGGTTGTAAATACAGAAATAATGTTTAATAAATGTTAGAACTCTATTCTTTGTTAACAAAACATATTTTATGTCATTAAACTACTTGCCAGGTTCTTGTCTTATGACATTGTGTCTGTACATCAAGCCCATTTCATTACACAACACAGATCTCATGTAACTGAGCCCCCCGCGCTGATAGCACTCTAAAGTATGACATTTTGTGATTTCCTATCTGGCAACCCAACACTGTGAAGGAGTTCGAAGCTTCAGCGTGTTACGAGGGAGTGATTGTACATGACAACTTTAGCCTGGGATCTTCACCAGTCTAAGCTCTATGGGAGAGAGGCAAACAGAAAGTCACTCTTGATTTTTATTATTTTTTTAAGATTAATTAGTTATTTGACTAGAGTTTGTCTAAATTGTTGAGACTTTTTAAAATTATTATTCATTCCGCTGCTCCCTTCTTCAGGGGTCACCACAGCGAACTAACTTGTTACTGTTTAAAAAAGTGTTTAAAGTGCAACTAAACCCAAAATTAACTTTTTTTAGCTGATAAACTCCCTAGAATGTGTTTAAAATGTTATCTAGCACTATGGCTGTGTTTATTCTCACATAATTGTGCATATCTGTGTAAATTGGCAATATTTGGCAATATTTGGTCTAAAAATGTGTTTACGGTAGTTCTATGGGTTGAACTGGTGGATTACACCTTAATTTTCTTATTTGTGCAAACGCTCATGTGTGACATGTCTGCTCATGTGTGATGTCACACAGGTGGTTCAAGCAGAGCCAATCCCCTGCAGAGATGAGAAGTGCATACCTTATATGGAAGTGCTGCATTTCACTCCTGACAAGCGGTTTTATTTTTCTTTTCATTTTCATTTTTTAGGCCTTTGGTTTTGGATGGAATGGGTGGAATAGATAAATACATCTACATGTTTATTCTTTGTTGTTGCTTGGTGTATGTTGTTGGCTAGAGGTTTAATTTGTTTTAGGTTGTTGCAGGTGGAGGCGTGAACAAAAGCACAACTCTACCTCCACCCCTCCTTGTCTCTCGACACGCCCATTTTCAGGGAGATTTTGGAAGGAGGAGTTACCGTCTCAACCTGGGTTTAGTCTCACTTTAAGAAAGCACTTTGTTTTGGTGTTGCTCAGACTAGCCATAAGCTCATCAATGTATTCAGAATTTAACTATTACACCAAACTGATGTAGTTCTTGTTAGCTACAACAGGTAAAATACTCCTTTTTTATTTTATTTTATTCATTCAACCTTTATTTATACAGGTTAATCCTATTGAGTCTCAGGGACTCATTTACAAGAGAGACCTGAATTTTAACAAATAATGATGACAACAGTGGACAACAACAACAATAGACAATCATAAAGGATGCATACAAAAAAGTAACAATTGAAAATAAAATAGTAATTCAAAGGATTACAATATTAAAAGGAAATGTAGTGAACATGTTGCTCAGGTTTCCTGGATGAGATGATGAATACCTTGTCTGAAGAGATTTATTTTAATGTATGGAGTTGTTATGAGCACTTGGAGCCGACAGAGTAATCAGGATAAAATATATGTGTTTATATCAAGTGGAAAGTTTCTTATAGGAATCAATCCAGCAGCTATTCAGACGAGGGCCTATTCAGACGTGAATTTCAACTAACACGCTCAAAACCTTATCGTTGTTCACAAACCAAACAATCCGGTTGTCCTGACTTTATGACTTGTGAGGAGAAAAAAAATCTTATTTTTGGATTACATTTTTACAAGTTATGCTTTTATTTATTATTCTTTTTTTTCATCACTTTATGTTGTGACAGAAAGAAGGTACTAAAAAATAGAGGGCGTGGAAAATAAAGTGTGCCGGTTTCATACCCGATTTAAAACAAGACATTGCAGACCAAAGTAACAATTGCTTTTATTTAAGTATACTGTATTTGAAGGTCTATTAAACATACAAGACAAGACTCACTTTGCGGACTCGCTCCATTGCGGTTTTTCAAAATAAGATTGGACATGACACACACTTGGCTGATTGATGGATAAGCCACACAATTGGCATGGATTCTTCTTTTATGAATTATTTTAAATTATTTAGCACCTGCTGCACCAGTGTGCGGCCCACAGATGAAGGAGAAACTTCCTCCTGCAGCGTGTCAGGATCTCTGCTCTGCAGCGGATACGTGCGTCATGGCCGAGAGCGCTGGCAGGTGGCAGAGAGCGTGACATGATAGGCTGTCTTGAGCATTTAGAGGTTAGAAACACTGTTTAGAATATTGCATGAGTGTAGGAAGGGTTTAAAATACTTTATGTATAAAACCAACTACAGTATAT
>JBBPBX010021262.1:28267-42537 GCA_038048925.1 Garcialebias charrua
TATCACGAGGCTTCAGTGTATGGATCCCCCAGGATAAATGAGGGACTACTGTGAATTCAATGTACGAAAAAAAATAAGGAAGTAGGTACTCAAGATAACCTAATAGTATGAACTCAAAAATAGTGCTGAAATGACATTTGAATAAGAAACAACACTGAAGTATTTGGTAGAAACTACGAGCTTGGAAAGACAATACAGGTAGTCCTCGACTTACAACAGTCTTGAGTTACGACGTTTCGTGGTTACGACACGCATCTCCATTAAAAAAAATATTTTGAAATGTTTTATTTTAAGCCGATTTACGCAGTTTCCGGCAGTTTCCGTTTTTACTAGGTGCGGAGGCTACAGCTGCCTGTACTCTCTAAAAAAGCTAAGTCTGGTCCTCTGGACATTCAAGAAACAAAACTTGTTGGAGCAAGCTGGACACGCAGCAGCTGTGGAAAAGTAGCTGTTTTATGGTTGGCGGTTTTACAACGTAAACAAATGCAGAATCCGGAGGAGGGACGGAAGAACGGAGGAACTGCTTCACCAGCATTCCAATAGGAAATTATCTCTTTTTCAGTTCATTATGGCTCTCAAATGTATGTGTTTTTTGATAATTATGTAGGGTACTGTGTTAGGATAGGCTAAGTGCTTGGTAAAATACAGTACTGTATGTATAAGGTGCAGTTTGGACGTATGTTCCGACTTACGCCGAAATTTGCTTTACGAAGGAGCGTAGGACCGGAACTCCATCGTAAGTCGAGGACTACCTTTATATAAGTGTAGTGCATTTATATTATATATACACATGTATTCCTATTTTTTGGATTCGGCTGGTTGCTGGTTTTATCTACAATCAAGGAAGTCACAGGCAGCAAATTGGGACCAGATCACGCTGCTTACCTTTGTGATGGCTTGGTTTGTGCCCATGTACCCAGACTCAATTGCCTTGGGCAGAATGGATCAGATCTCTGGGATTTTTACTCAGGCACATTCCATCGGTGTGACCACGTAATTTTGGGCATTTCAGAACCATTTTGGACCAACACAGACTCAAGATAGATGTCATTATGTTCTGCCTGTACCCAAAACAACTGTGTGTTTATCTGAATTAGGCTCCCCCGGCTGGCCTTGAAGGCCACCATATCTGAATATGCCTGGAGGACATGTAATCTGAGGCTCTCACCCCCTCCCATCGGGGAATTCCACTGACAACCAGAGTGAACAAGCTGAATAATTATTCTGTCATCATTTCAGGACTCTTGGATTCTCATTAGCATTGACTTTGGCCATTCCCCAACATCCCTTGAGAAACTGTCCAGATGACCTGAATGAGAATTATTGGATTTGGTACCTAGATTATTGAGCATGAACTTTCATCCCTCGAGAATGTTTATGGATCTCACCTGAGGGAGCTGGCTGATTATTCCATACAGTGCCCTCGTGAGCGTCCATGGACATTGCTCACCTCTCTCGGTGTCTCCCCACCTCTGCTGAATGTCTATGTCACTATGTGCTTCTTTTGATTGTCAGGATGTGCAGCAAAACTACTGGCATAGACCTAAAGAACCTTGCAGACCTACACAAGGTGAGGTCAGTGAACAAGGCCAGGCAGATTCTGGCAAACCCTGATCACCCACTCCATGACGAGTTCAGGCTGCTCCCATCTGGACACAGGTTTCTACAACCCAAATGTAGAACGAACAGATTTAAAAACTCATTTATCCCTGTAGCAATCAGGTTTTTCAATGCACACTAATTTTAACACTGTTACTTTAATGTTTTATTGTCTTGTGTTTGTATGGGAGTGTATGTGCATATGTATGAATCTGTACACCTATTGACTGCGAAACTAATTGCCCCTCGGGGATAATAAAGGAACTTGAACTTGAACTTTGTGTGAGGTGTTTTTTTAATATTAAGAGTTTTTCTTCTCATGCAAGAAGAAAGATTTTAATAGGAATTTTTTCGCCTCCAATTCCTGTTGTGTCCAGTTTCATTACTTTTTGTCTGTCTAAGCAGATCTCACTTGTAAATGAGTCTTCTAGGCTCAGTGTGACTTATCTGTCTAAATAAAGGTTGAATGAATATTCCTTGAACATTTATCACACAGAATGTAGATCACTGACATTTGTTTTACTTCATAAACTGACAAGTTTCACAATATAAAGGTACAAAGGTTACACTGTTGTCATCTGTTAACATGCATATTCTACCATTATCTTTTTGGTAGAAGAATCTAAAGCTACGCTCACAAAGGAACAGTCTTTGTTTCAGTACACTTATGTATGCAGCAGGGATGTCTATGGGTTGCTGTTTGTAAAGTTACACAGTCAAAAATTAACAGCAATATTTTGGTTTATTTACCCTTTCATAAGCAATTTTTTTCTAAGTCATATATTCACTTCGTTCATACATTCATATGTCATAATTCCAAACTAAATATTTAACTAACAAGCTAAGCATTTAATTTCCAAAATAAATATTTAATTTTCTAACTAAACATTGAGCTAAAACCTACAGTATATATTTATTTTCCAAGCTAAGCATTTAATTTCCAAAATAAATATTTAATTTGCTAACTCAATATTTTGCTCAGACCTAAATATTTAACTTGCTAGCTAAATATTTCACTTGGAAGTTAAGTATTTGGGTCTGAGCTAAATAGTTAGTTAATATGAAAAATTCTTGCCAAATAGTCAAAGTGGACTATCAAAATAAAAGTCAAACCCATGTGACATACCATTCGGGGCTGATCCGGCGTTATCTCCATCCGTGTAGGTTCACATTGGACTGCGTTCGATCAAGATGGCAGGCACTATTTACACGGACACGGCAGGAGGGAAACGTAGGTTTTATAGGATGTTGATTGGAGGAAAAGATATGCGTTGACACAGAGCGTTTTCAGTGTTTACATTGAACCGCAGCAACAACCACATTCCCAACTATGCTGTAGTTCCATGCCAGGTCATTAGTTGGCGCTGTGACATTTGTACTTTCATCTAATGCGCATGTGCGCTACTCGCGACTGTTCTTGATAAAGTCCTTCTCTGTGATGATAGCCCAATAACAACAAAACGTAAATCCCCAAATGTCTTTTTTTATTGAATCAAATGTGCAGCAATCTACATATTTGATTAAATTAAAAAAACACAATTGAAGAATTAAAGAAACTGTTGATTATGTCCATCTACCGTCCCCACACCCACGCTGGTGGTGGTAAAACGCGGTAAATGCTACCACAAGGTGGCAGTAATGCACAAAGCTGTTTCTTAAGCAAGGCAGTGCATTTTCTTATAGATAAAAACACTCCACTAGCCTATGTATTTTTCCTGTAACTGTACTTTTATTTTGAAAGGATTACAAAGTGGAAACTATGATCACCGGAGAGCGACACCTTGACTGCCAGAATGTGTGCACAAATGGCTTGTTTAACATTTCTTCTAGTCAAAATTAATACAATAAATCAATTTTATATAACGTGCTAGAACACAAACACACTTACACCAAAAAAAAAAGTTATGCCCAACAACCATTTGTACCCTTGATTCATTCACGGAATCTAATTATTTGTGTTAAATATTTTAGAGTCGTTCTTTGTTGGATCAAAGAAGGACAACAAAATTAATTGGGTAAGGCGCTAAAATATAAATAGTGAGAATGTTTGTTTTAGTTTAGATATTTTACAGAGTTTAAGATCTTGGCATCTGCTGAATTCATTTTCAAACCCAAATATGTAAAAATAAAATAAACACTTTGTCGTGTCGGAGAGGGGGCTGTGTGGAAGCTGATGCTTTAGAGTGAGTCTCTAGGATAATTCACAAGACACCTTAAGCCAGACATTAAGATAACTTCTGACTGCCTCAGTATGACTTCTGGATGGACTGAAGTAACCCACACCAATGCTTCTTTTGTGCCATTAAGTGAGGTAGTAACAGAGGTGAAACAGTCAATATGTGAAAAGATAATTAAGCCATTGCTGTGGCTCAAAAACATGATAAAGTGAGGATTTATGGTCTGTGCCACCACCACCTGCTCACAGGATTTAACAACAACAAACCAATTTATTAGCAACAGAAGATGGATGATGACACACAGCAACTTTGTATTTAGTTTTTTTTTTTAAAGCTAACCATAAGGAGGAGTGCTCATTGCCATGTTTTCAAAGTCACATCAAGGAAATATTCGTCATGCTTTTAATGCATTGTGTTCCATATTAACACAGGGAGTTCTGCTCCACATCTCCACTGGTTCTGCAATGCTCACCTCATTAATGAAAGCTCTGGCAGGACGTTGTCAGCTCCGTCCATCATTTAGGAATGGCCAGACACAGCAGAAAGACAGACCGAGCTTTCAGCCATTTTACGGAACTGTTTTCTGTCTTCAGTACCAGATAACAGTTTGTTTCTACTTTAGTGTGTCTTTGGTTTATTTTTGTGCAAAATTAGGTAAGGAAAAATTCCACAAATTTACATTTTTAATTACCGGTAAAGTAAATCACCACCAACAACAAAAACTAAGCTAATTTTAAATCATACCCATGTACCTAAAGACACCTTGCATGTTCTTCAAATGTATGAAATAAAATCTGTGGTAAAACAGAACATGAAACTGGAGGAAAGTGATAAATGTTTTATACGGCTACTCCGTGCCATTTTCCCAGTTGGGTTTTTACTACAGGGCTCTAAAAGCAGCTTAGCTTTGTCTTAAAACAGATGTTTTACTTCATATCAATTGCAAACACTTTGCACAACGACGTCAAAGAGAGAAGCATAAATCTCGAGAGGCGGGGTGAGGGAAGAATAAAGTGCCTAACAAAAGACACATTTCTGTTTTAGACTTATACAAAGCACAGCCATGTAGAAAATATCTCAGTGCTCCCAAAAATAGAACCAGGGGTTCAGGTCCACTGAGCAGTTTCTTATCACAAAGACTTTGCGTAATTGGCTCAGACGTATCAAATCAACTTTGTACAAAATTCACAAGTAAGCAGGTATGACATTCTAATGGGCTTCCTCATTAAGTCTTCCAGCAGGGGGTAATGTGTTTGAAATTAATGTGACATTTTCAACTCCAAAGAGTTTCAGTCTTCACTTACTTCTACTCCTCTAATACTCACCGTGGAAGTAATTTATGCACAGGGGTGATCTAATTCAACACTGCAATTTCAAAGCTGCTGGAATCTGAGATCTAGCATTTAACGCCATGCATGTGGATATCAACACTGGCAAAGAAGCCACAGGAAGCCCATGGGGCACAAAGTGGCAACTTATTTTGAGCAGAGGATTTGAACTCAGGACTCATCAGTCTGTGGCTGTTTCTTATGTAGACCATTTAGGGGAAATTATTAGTGAATTTACTCTGAAGACGACGCGGTGCCTCGGTGGTCTCGTAATCCCGAGGTTCAAATCCTTGTTGTGTCAAAAAGGGCATCCGGCATAAACCACTTGCCAAATCTTTCATGGTAGCTCACTCGCATTGGCAACTCATGAAGAACTCAATTCAAAAATACTCCAGGGGGAAATTAAAGGACAACACCCATGTTTTCAAATTGTATCGCCCTTAATATGTAGTAGTGACTTAAATAATAAAACAGGAGCGTTTTATTGATATTGTAGAGAAATAATGCTAAATGTGTTATTTCATGACTTAAAGGAGATTTTAACGCAGCAGCTCCGGTAAAATGTGTCCATCTCCATATATGGGCATCGACGTCATTCAAGGATCCATCTTGAGACGGAGATGGAGTTATAGCGGGCATCATGCATCAACGTAGCTTTCTTATTTCTGACCAGAGTAGTTACGAATACAACTAAGAAAATGCCGAACCGATGTGTTGCCCAGTTCTGCAGCAATACCTCGAAGGATGGCGTTAGTGTTCATTATTTCCCCAAAATCAAAAGGATTCAGAATGCATGGATAAAGTTTGTTCAAGTCAAACGAGCTGACTTCATTGCTCCATCGCGTAGCAGACAGTGTTTTGTGTTCAAAACACTTTAAACCGGAAGACTACGAGTCAGCAATGATGCAGGCATTTGGATTTAAGGGGAAAAGTGGTACGAGATTGAAGGAAGACGCTGTGCCAACTATCCATGAATGAATTTGTCGCGAGCGAATTAAACTTGTGTGTGGCTGCGCGAGGTTCTGCTAATTTCCTGGTGGGCTGTGGGCTGCAGGACCAACGCTTCCTGTTTTTATTTTATTTTTTAGAACGTTTTAATAAGATATAACTGCTGCGGCTGAAGCTGTATGAAGCTGCTGGCTCGCCTTTTTTTTTCTCCCCCCGACCTGTCAATCTACTGAATTGATTGACAGGTCGGGGGGAGAGAATAAAAAGGCGAGCTGGCAGCTTCACACAGCTTCAGCCGCAGCGGTTATATCTTAATAAAAGTTCTAAAAAATAAAATAAAAAAACAGGGAGCGCTGGTCCTGCAGCCCACAGCCCACCAGGAAATTTGCAGAACCTCGCGCAGCCACGTTGGACACGACTCGAGTTTAATTCGCTCTGACAAATTCATTCATTTCCTCATCATTTCAGTCATGGAGTCAGCGGAGGAGGAAGCGATCACTTGACTTTTGGCAAAAAAAACTAAAGAAAAGCCACTGGAACTTTCACTGAAATCAGCATCACTCTCATAAGCCTCCATCGCGAACTCACTCCTGCCTTCTGACTGGATCCTTTATTTACGTCATTCCGGAGTTCGGCAATCATCGGCGGGGTTTCCGGATGCTTCCGGGACTCCGTTTTTTTTTTTTTACACTCGCCTGGCCCAAATGCAAAAATGAAAATAGACATAATATTCTACTACAGTAATTGTCCAATATGGTGAATTGTTACTGTCACGGTGGGTGTTGTCCTTTAAGTCTTGTCGTAGCTCATCCTGGTTGTTATAGATACTGATAGCTGTGGGCAGGAAGGAGCTCCTGCAGTGAATCTGAAGAATCTGGCCACAGATACCGATCCGTCCACTCAGATCCAGCTTGTTGTCAGATCCAGCGGGCCTCTCGGTCCTCCTGGGCAGCATGAGCTGAGTTTCCCACCAGCTCCAGGATCTCAGTGGTCGAGTACTCAAGCACCGCCATCAGGTTGATGGGAATTCGGCCATGGCGCCTCCTTTTCAACTCATTTGGGATTTGTTGATGGGAATTCGGCCATGGCGCCTCCTTTTCAACTCATTTGGGATTTGCGGCTGTAGCGGAGGTATTTGAGCTTTTGAGATGTTAATCAGCTGCTCCTGGCTGTAAAAAAAAAAAAAACCTTGTTGCCATGGTTACACATCATAACAAATGCCCCAAAGTAAAAAGCTTTCAGTACTAATCCTTCCAGCTGCACAGGATCTGATACCAGAGGAAATAATCATCCAAATAAACGCGATTTACATCCAGAAAAAAAGAGGAATTAAAGTTTTCAAAAGCAATAACTCAAAATGAATCAGAGCTACTCTAACATGCAGCCACCCCAAGCAGAGCAATTCTAGAAGAGAGAAGGGAGCAGCAGAAAGAAAAACAAATACTCTAAAAGTATATATTGTTTTTGTTGATCAAAAATATAAAAAATATGAAAAATCTAGTAATATGTTGGTAAATAATTTGATGGGAGCCTTGAGTTGGGAGTGGTGGCACAGAGGTTAGAATGGGTGGGTCTGTGATCGGAAAGTTGCCGGTTCAACTTCCCGGACTGACAACATCAAAATGTGGGAGGGAAAGGCGAAGCACTCACACCTGTCTCCACCCTCATTTGCCCCACTCTGGGCCCTTGAGCAAGGCCCTTAACCTCCCACCATCATCTCACCTGGGCGCCCTAGATGGCAGCTCTATGCTCCACACTGAGGGCTGTGGTAGCTTGGTGGTCTGTGGTTTAATCAGGACGGGCATCCGGTGTAAAAACAATTGCCAAGTCTTCATTCGAGTTGACTCACTGTGGTCACCCCTGAAGAAGGGAGCAGCTGAAAGAAGAAGAACTGGGAAATATGAAATTTACAGTAATCAAGTTTAGTTTAAGCGTTGATAGAACTACCTGTTAGCTCAAGAGTGTCCAATCCTGGTTCTTGAAGGCCAATAGGCTGCATGTTTTAGAGTTTTATTTTTTATTTTTGGCTCCAACACACCTGGTTTGAATGAATAGGCAAGTAGCAGGCTTCTGTAGAAGTTGAAGAGGTAATTTAATCACTGAATCAGCTGTGAGAGCAGGAAAGCCATGCAGGATGGTGGCCCTCGAGGACCACGATTAGACACCTGCATAAGCTCATCAGTCCAGTAAGAATTAAACTCTTGTGTCTCCAAACTGAGGCCATTCAGAAGAGCTATCTACAGTAGAACAGGTAAGATATTAATTGTTCACAGACTTTCCACGGAGCCCTACTTGAAAATATCCAAACTGAAAATCCCTTTATAAGCCTGCATGAGAAGTTCTGGGCTTCAACACTGTGTCCATGTCCCATTTAACTTCAAGTGTTGCTTCTTCCCACTAAGTGCATGCATATTTACATGTTTAAACATACCATAGTGCGAAGCTAGAGAGATAAAGCCTTTTTTTTTTTTTTTTGCAAAAAGAGACGTACTTCATCTTCTTTCTTTGCAAAATGAAAGGGATTAGTTTCCCCCGGTTGAGTTTTATCCAACATTCTGCACTATTATCATCATTTCCCAGTAAACAGAAGCTGTGCAGATACTCCCCAGAGAGCAGCACTGAGCTCCTCTAATGCCTTTTGCCATGTTACCATGGAAACATTTCCATGGCATACCCCATTACAGAAACAGACACTTACACATCACTTTGGAAAAGCTTTCAGGGACGACTTTAACCCAGGCATGGGGGGGAAAAAACAAAAACAAGAGACTGCAAATGTCTTTTGCTCAAACTTTAAACCTGAATCTCTCTTTTTTTTTAAATCTGTGTGAGGATATGTGGAGCACTTTGCAGGAGTTGTTCTGTTCAGCCCAGTCCAGATTGTTTTCCAGCTAAAGATGTCGTAAAAAGAGATGGGATTTTTTCCCCCCTTCTTTTTAGTGGAAAACAAATGCGTCAAGGAAGCAGAACTCGGAGAAACGTTCAAAACAATTACACTGTGCTCGGCTTTTTGATGCAAACTGAGAACACGCCGCGTAATGAAATGCACTATTGTAATTATCTCTAAACTGTTGACTCATTTCACCGAGCATAAATTAAAAATCACAAACAGTCCCCCTCCCCAACAGCTCCCCGCCTCAGCGTATGTGTCCTCCATCACCTAAATGAAAAACCTTGATGAGGTTAAGCGCTACGATGGCCGCTGCCCAAGCGATGCTCACACACAGCTGCGGGAGAGCCAATTTTCCGGAGGCCTGCTTGGTTTTGATTAAGTCACGTTTTATTATGCCTTCTCTGCACCCATGTAATGACTCTGGTGTAAAGGTGATAAAGCTTTGATGAAACATGCAACATGGCTGTTATGACTTCTCAGATAGCTCTAATGAATAAACAACCCTTTGGCGAATGCTGAGGCTAACGCTTAGTGGCATGATGTTATTTGTTTACCCCCAGGAAGAAAAGATAGGATGCGCGTCTTTTTTTTTGGCTCCTTCAAAAAACCTGCTTCAATTTGATGTGCGCTATAATACACACAGCAGGCTTTAACGCACAGTCATCACTCATATCCAGAGCCCTGATTGCACTTTTATGACTTATCATTATGTCTGTGACTAATGAGTCACCTCCGAACAGGTTGAGGTGAGGCTATCAATACTATCCAGCTCCGTAATTGGTGGACCTTTGCTGTGAATACGGGGTGACTAATGATGGATCTTTCGCTTTTTCCGATGTTGATTTTTGAAGTGACTCATCACTTCCTCGTGACCTTTAATTGCGCAAAGTGGTAGTCGATTCATCTTTGGAAGAAAAACTCGGTAAAAAGCTCAATTGTGAGATGTTATAAGTGGTGGGTCTGCATCGCCTGTTCCTGATTAGTTTGGGTGGGACCAGATTAAACGGATTGGCGAAGGTTGAGTACCGCTCGAATCACTTCAAACTCTCCTTGATTAATTCCCAAGAAATCATCAAGGGTGCTGAACTGTTTAGTCTCTGGAAAACAAACTATTCATTTCCCGAACTCCATTTTTTTTCCTTTCTTAAACACACACACATGAATTCACAGATTTATTTTACTGGCATTTTCTTTTGGTATTACTGTGGTTATATTTTTAATCAGTGGCGTAACTTCCTGCAGGACTGGTATGGACGCGTCCCTACCAAAGTTGACCACTAGGGGGAAAGTCCCCACCAATATTTTGTTCACATATTTTACTTTCTGTGCTGTGTATTTAACCCCATTCATGCAGCTACTCAGAAAGAAAAGAAAAAAGTTATCTCCGCTTCCCACCGTCAACGAACCCCGACAAAAAACAAACAAACAAAAAAAAAAACTTCAGAACAGCTGTTCTGTCCAGCAGCGGCTCTGCATTTCGCGCATGCGCAGTTTGCAAGAAGCCATGACACGTAGAGGAGTCGTCTGATCACCCTACACGGCAAAATACGACCAAAAAGTAAGTAATTAAATTGTTTTGGTGCACAGTACTCATGGTGTTATTGTGTATTTACACAATTTACAGTGTGCATGCATTTCCTGAACGTAAATAAATCGTTTTGATGATGTTTTGCGTGTAATATGTGCACGACTTCAGGCAGAGTGAAAACTACGTTTGTTTATGTGAACAGTGCGCACGAAGTTAGTCCGAGCTTTGAATTTAATTTAAACAATATAATCATCCTGCTGCAGAGGAGGGAGGGATGGAGGACGAGCTGAAGAAGTGGCTGCAGATACTTCTAGCATATTTAGCTCCATCTACTAGCATCTCACGGTGAATCAATGAACAAGCTGAAAACAATCTGAAAAGCTCTGAAACAGGTGGAGCACAATCTTATTTATCTTGAAGCAGACACAGAGCCCAGCTAAAGTCTTAAAGTCCTCCTTCACTTTGGCTGTTAGTTTCAACATCAGGTGTAATACAAGCAGGTTGTTCATGCAGCAGGGCAAAAGAGGTGGCTGCCACACTGCTGCAATACTGTGGAATAAATGCTGATAATTGTTCTACTAATTACTTTAATTAAATTTGTAATGATAGTGTGCACTTACTGTTTTTAGTTTGGAGCAAGCCTGTATAGATTGTTGTACTCAGTGCAGCAGCTCCTACAGATTAAAGTCCTCTAAATAGCTTCATTTCATTTTCAGAGTTTCTATCGGCCAAATTGTGACATCAGATGTTTAGAAGATTCTTCCCAGTGGGCAAAGTGGATTCAACCTGCAGGTGAGTAAATGCTGTTAGTTACAAAATATGAATTATTGGGGGAATGGTGGTGCAGAGGTCAGAGAAGGTGGGCCTGTGATTGGAAAGTCCCGGGTTCAACTCCTGGTACTGTCAACATCAAAATGTGGGTGGAAAATGTGAAACACCCACACCTGCCTCCACCCTCATTTGCCCCACTCGGGGCCCTTGAGCAAGGCCCTTAACCCCCACCATCTGCTCCCTAAACAAGTCTCTCTTTAAAATGAGTTCTCGTGACTATTGAGACTACTCACATTCCACTCCTGTTTGGTGTCAGTCAGACACCATTGCACGACTACAACTGGTCCAAAACGCATCAGCTCGATTTTTAACCAGTACTGTACAGACAAAACGGAGCACATTACACCAGTCTTGGCCTCCCTGCACTGGTTACTGGTTCATCTTCGAATCCAGTTTAAAATTATCCTGTATGTCTACAAATCGCTGAACAGTCTCTCCCCCTATCTCTGTTCTCTGAGGTCAGCGGACTAGTTCTCACAGTTCCACTTGTCTTAAGCGCAGAGGAGACAGGAACTTCTCTGTAGCAGGTCCAAGACTCTGGAATGAGTTACCTCTGCTCGTCAGACAGGCCCCCTCCCTCTCAGTTTTAAGACCCACTACAATTCTGTTGCTTTCACCACCAGATGATCTGTGTTTGAACCTGTTTGCTTCACACAGGTTGGTCGTTATATTTATTATCTGCAACGTTTTTATCTCTAAATTCCGTTTTTTTACTTCATTGTGTGTGTTGCCTGTTGTTTTATTGTTTGTACAGCACTTTGGTTGGCCTTGTCGCTATTTTAAGTGCTCTATAAATAAAATGGCATGGTATGGGTATCTGTATAAATAAAGGGTAAATGAAAAAAAGAAATTAAATTATGTGACAGATATTTTCAACCTTCATTAAAACATATTGTACATTTATTCTTCCAGGTTCAGCTGACAGACGAGCCTGGAGCTGCAGAGCTGCAGAGCTGGTTATCTGGACACCAACAGAACATCTGGAGTTGGACATTTCTTTTGACAAAGACTTTACAGATACACAGATGAAACTCCTCCAGAAATTTTACTTTTCAAACATGCTTCCAGCCTTGGTAGATGAATTTGTTGCAAAGAAGATGCAGCTCTGCCACAAACACAAACACTGCATTTTAAAGATATTAAGGTAAGTACATACACAACACATCAAGAGCACTGTATGAAGCTAGGGAGAAAATAACAATCTTAATTGTTGTTGTTTTTTACAAACCGGATTCCAAAAAAGTTGGGACACTAAACAAATTTTGAATAAAAACTGAATGCAATGATGTGGAGGTGCCAACATATAATATTTTATTCAGAATAGAACGCAAATCACAGATCAAAAGTTTAAACTGAGAGAATGTATCATTTTAAGGGAAAAATATGTTGTTTCAAAATTTCATGGCGTCAGCAAATCCCCAAAAGTTGGGGCAAGTCCATTTTTACCACTGTGTGGCATCCCCCCTTCTTCTTACAACACTCAACAGACGTCTGGGGACAGAGGAGACCAGTTTCTCAAGTTTAGAAATAGGAATGTTCTCCCATTCATGTCTAATACAGGCCTCTAACTGTTCAATCGTCTTGGGCCTTCTTTGTCACACCTTCCTCTTTATGATGCACCAAATGTTCTCTATAGGTGAAAGATCTGGACTGCAGGCTGGACATTTCAGTACCGGATCCTTCTCCTACGTAGCCATGATGTTGTGATTGCTGCAGAATGTGGTCTGGCATTATCTTGTTGAAAAATGCAGGGTCTTCCCTGAAAGAGATGACGTCTAGATGGAGCATATGTTGTTCTAGAACCTGAACATAGTTCTCTGCATTAATGGTGCCTTTCCAGACATGCAAGCTGCCCATGCCACAAGCGCTCATGCAACCCCATACCATCAGTGATGCAGGCTTCTGAACGGAGCGTTGATAACAACTTGGGCTATCCTTGTCCTCTCTGGTCCGGATGACATGGCGTCCCAGTGTTCCATAAAGAACTTCAAATCGTGACTCATCTGACCACAGAACAGTCTTCCATTTTGCCACACTCCATTTTAAATGACCCCTGGCCCAGTGCAAACGTCTGAGCTTGTGGAGCTTGCTTAGAAATGGCTTCCTCTTTGCACTGTAGAGTTTCAGCTGGCAACGGTGGATTGTGTTCACTGACGATGCTTTCTGGAAGTATTCCTGAGCCCATTCTGTTATTTCCTTGACAGTGGCATTCCTGTTTGAGGTGCAGTGACGTTTAAGGGCCCGGAGATCACGAGCATCCAGTAGAGTTTTACGGCCTTGACCCTTACGCACAGCGATTGTTCCAGATTCTCTGAATCTTTTGATGATGTTATGCACGGTTGATGATGATAACTTAAAAGTCTTTGCTATTTTACGCTGGGTAACACCATTCTGGTATTGCTGCACTATCTTTCTGTGCAACAATGGTGGAATTGGTGATCCTCTTACCATCTTGGCTTCTGAGAGACACTGACACTCTGAGAAGATCTTTTTATACCCAATCATGTTGTCAATTGACCTAATTAGTGTTAATTGGTCTTCCAGCTGTTCGTTATATGCTCAATTTCCTTTTTCCAGCCACTTATTGCTACTTGTCCCAACTTTTTTGGGATTTGTTGACACTGTGAAATTTTGAATCAACATATTTTTCCTTTAAAATGTTACATTTACTCAGATTAAACTTTTGATCTGTCATCTATGTTCTATTACGAATAAAATATTGACATTTGCCATCTCCACATCATTGCATTCAGTTTTTATTCACAATTTGTTTAGTGTCCCAACTTTTTTGGAATCCGGTTTGTAGTATTATTTTCATTCATTCATTCAACCTTTATCTTTATTATCTTGTAATGCTCTTTTGACAATGCAAGTTGTTGCTGGAAGGTCCTATTTAAATAAAGTTTTTTATTGTTATTCCTGTTAACAATGTCTTTCTGTATCTTGCCTTCTTCCAAAGACTTTTT